>QEOT01123789.1:3313-26303 GCA_003123785.1 Pterocarya stenoptera
TCTCTTTGAGTTTTTGAGCTAATTTATAAGGTTGGGATGAGGAACACAATGCTTTTGGCTGGGATGGCTTGATTAAGGTGGAGGAGATGAGGTACTTATAAGGCTTGTTTCTCAAAGATTTATCAGCAGTACTACGTACTGGGTAAAATGGTTTAATTTGACTAGTGCCTACGTATTGACATATCTATCGGGGATTGACTGAGCCATGGGTTTGAAGGTTGAACCAGATCAGTTGGAATTGATCAAAGCGGTACCTTGAACGCCAAGCCGCCATATATAATATCGGGAACGTGGACTAGTTTATATTTTTACTACTACATTCAGCTGGTTCATGATGATTTTGCTTGCTAGCTAGCTAATCAACAATATTGATCAAAAAAAAAATTATATGGTTATATTTATATGGTTAAAAGACAAAAATTACCAGTAAAAATTCTCAAAAACGCGGTGATCAATATCCCATCCAATTCAAAACAATATTTCCCGTATAAATACTTGGGGAAAATAAAAATATATTTAAAAAAATTAAAATGTTTTCTGGATTAAAGTTATTTTTATTAATATTTATTTTTCATTTTTTATTATTTTGAAATGTATTAATATTTTTCGAAAACAAATTCCCATTTTGTTTTTTTTTTTTTATTTTTTCGAATTATATTTAAATTCTAGATTTTTCTTATCTAGAATATATAATATATAGAACTTTTTATGGGGATTGTTAGAAGAGAAGAAATATTTTCCAGAAGAAGAATAAATTCTTTCTTATTGAGCTCGTATATGTGTGGTGTTTTTATACATGAGGAAAAGGAATAAAACTGATTGAGTTTGTTATAGATAATCGTAGGAAGCAATAACTAATTTTGTTACAGTATAGAATCTTCATTTTGTTTTTGTATATGGCAGAGGCTCTGTGACTTGTCTTTTTTACTTGCTGCAGTGGCTTGGACGCCTGTATTTTGTTTGTTAAAATGCTGCAGAGCTTCGGCTATTCTAATACATTCCCTCGAGTCCAATGGGGTATCAACCACATTGAAACTTGTTTTGAGAGTAATGAATTTTTCTGCAATGAGTGGCTTAGTTAGGACATCTGCTAGTTGATCATTGGAGTTGCAGAATTGGACTTGTAGTGTACAGTCAGCAACTCGATCCCTTACAACATGAAAATCAATGTCTATAGGTTTTGTCTTGGAATGATAGATTGGGTTGACAGATAGATAGGTGGCTCTAATGTTGTCACACCACATTATTGGAGCCTTGGCAAGAGGAATACCCAACTCTCTAAGGACTGTTTGAAGGCATATGGTTACAGCAGTTGATGATGCTAGTGACTTATACTCGGCCTCAGTTGAAAAACGAGCAACAGTCTTTTGTTTCTTGGAGCTCCACGAGATTTGATGGTTGCTAAGATAGATGCAAAAGCCTCCCATTGATCTTTGATCATCCGGACAGCCTCCCCAATCAGAATCTGAGTTTGCTTGAAGAGTGAATGTGAACTGCTTTTTGAAGAGCACTCCAATGAGATGTCTTGGGAGAGTGCATGAATTGGCAGATCTTATTCATTGCAAAGGAGATGTCAGGCCTTGTGAGGGAGAGGTATTGTAGACCTCCAACATGGTTGCAGTATAGAGTTAGATCATCAAAATTTGGGGTCTAGGTATTTGTAACCTTTATGAGAGGAACTGTAACCCAAAAAGAGACATGAGATAAGAACGAAAAGTTAATTTATTAGAAAGATAAGGTCTAAAATTGGGCCAACATTCACAGCTAAAAACTTTTAAAAACTTGTAATCTGGTTCAGTATTATAACAAGAAAATGTGGTGATTTATTTTTGAGAGTAGGAGAGCGAAGAAGATTAATCAAATAAACCGCAGTTTCAAAAGTGTCAGCCCAGTAAGAAGAAAGGTAATGATGAATGGGCTAAGAGGGCAAGGCCTGTTTCGACGATGTGCCTATGTTTTTTTTCAACAAGGCTATTTTGTTGGTGAGTATGAGGACATGAAAAACGATGGGTAATGCCTAATTTTTTGACAAATTTAAGTTAATAGTTTAAACTCACCGCCACCATCTGTTTGTAGTGTAAGAAGTTTGGAGTTGAATAGTCGTTCAAGGTAGGGGAGAAAAGTATTGAAAATATGTGTAACATCGGATTTAAGTTTAAGTGGGAAAAACCAAGTATAATGATCAACAAATGACAGATAATACTTAAAACCAAGTCTGGAAACATAAGGGGCCGGGCCCCATAAGTCAGCACAGATTAGTTCTAAGGGCCGAGAGTATTGGGCTTGACTATTACAAAAAGGTAATTGATGACTCTTAGCCAAGGGACATTCGGGACATTGAAAATTTGAAACAGTGGAGAAAAATAGCAAACTTCTGGAGTGCAATATGCGTGAGACGAGGGCTAGGGAAGGATGTCCGAGCCTGCGATGCCATTGTTTGAGACTGGTTCTTTCACCAAGATGAATAGATGGAGATGAAGCTGAGGACACATTTGAAGGGAAGATGTAGAGACCATTATGCGTTGGCCTTATGAAGAGGAGAGTCTCCATATGTTTGTCTTTCACAGAAAAGTGGGATGAATGAAATTCAAATAAACATGAATTATATTCAAAACTGAAGTACAAAGACTAAATTCTTAGTAATAGAAGGAATGTGGAGTATATTGCGGAGAGAAAAAGAAGAAGAGGAACTAGGTGAGAAGGAAGAGTCACCGAAATTTTGGATGGGAGAAACACTACCATTTCCAACTCGAATTGTATCACCACCACTATACTGCTTAGATGAAATATTCAAGTTTCTCAAATCGTTAGTTATATGATGTGTGGTTGCGGAGTCTGGATACCATGATGAATCAGAGAACGAGGCAGGGGCTGTGTAATTTGCTGAGATAGATTTCGGAGCATCAAGTTGATAAGAGTGATCAAACCTGTATCAGCATTGGAGAGCAACATGTCCAGATTTGTTATAAACTTGACAAGTGGGGAGTTGAGTAGTGTAATGAGAAGCAGGATTACTGGAGGGATTTGCTCTGCCTCCATGCGATAGGAAACTGAAACGGCCTCGTCCCCGTCTTTGTCTACCACCACGAAAGTAGCCTCGACCATATTGGTCACGCTCTTTGGAGGCACTGAAATTGGCAGTGTGTTCAACAGAGGAGGTAATACTCCTTGTAAAATGAGAAGCATGAGCTTCGTGAATGAGCAAGAGTTGTTATAACTCATGGGAGGTAAGATGATCTGCTCTTGTTGTAATAGAGGTTATAAATGCTTCATAAGCATAGCCAAGGCCATTGAGTAGGTATGTGACAATTTCTTTATCGGGTAGAGGGTTCCCAGTTGCAACAAGGGAGTTTGCAAGAAGGCGAACTTTTCCAAAATACTCGGAGATAGATTGATCTCCTCTGGAAAGGTTTGTGAGCTGAAAACGGATTTGGAATTTTTTTAGCTTGGGAGTGCGAAGCAAACATAGAGGCTAAGAGAACCCATAGTTCACAAGCGGTTGTGGAGGAAAGAATGTGAGCAATGATGGAGTCAGATAAGGAAGAAAAAAGAACGTTGAAGACCATTGGTCCGTGCGTTGCCATGAAAGAAAATGGGGTTGGGTTTGGGTAAGAGATTAACTGGATCACTGATAGTTGCAGAGGGGCGAGAAAATAAGCCATCAACATAACCAAAGAGGTCTTGGCCTCTGAGATAAGTAGAAATTTTGACCTTCCATAAAATGTAATTGTCAGTGGTGAGCTTGGTAGAGATAAAATGTGAGAAGGATGATAAGGAGGAGGAGGATTAGGAGTAGCCATGGATCATAGACATTAGTCAGTGGCTCTCGATACCATGCATGTTAGAAGAGAAGAAATATTTTCTAGAAGAAGAATAAATTCTTTCTTATTAAGCTCGTATATGTGTGGTGTTTTTATACATGAGGAAAATGAATAAAACTAATTACAGATAATCGTTGGAAGCAATAACTAATTCTATTACAACATAGAATTTTCATTCTGTTTTTGTATATGGTATAGGCTCTGTGACTTGTCTTCTTTACTTGCTGCAGTGGCATGGACGCCTGGATTCTATTTGTGAAAATGCAGCAAAGCTTCCGCTATTCTAATTGGGATTAGAGTACAAAATTTTTGATAGTATAGTTTGAGAGATTGAATATCAAAATTGTTAGTTTTGAAAGTCAATGCAGTTTGAAACTGCAAAGATGTGTCCCCCACCCCGCCGATATTTTAGTGCCCATATAGTAATGGCAGTAGGCCTAGCTTGGGCTGGGATGGCCCATACCATTGCCCAATAAGTTATATAAAAGAAGCTTACTAAATATATAATGAGTACCGTTTCCAATTAAAAACAATCCAAAAAATATTATTTAGTATTTAGTTGGTACTTAATTAGAAGTCTACGCACTACCAAATTAGTCTACGCACTACCAAGACTGAAAATGACCCAAAAAAAAATGAAAATCCCAAAAAAATAGTATTTGTGATTAGTTATTTACGATGACAATAACTATTTGCAGAATTGACACATTTTGTTTGGAAATGATCATTTTTGTAATAAATAATTAACTGTAAATAAGCGTTTTTATTGTAATGATAGTTACGGACGTAACCCTGAAACGGTAACTCAGAGAGATTCATGCATTTTGTCAAAACATGAGAGATTGCATGCGTACCATGCATGATGCGTTACAAAAAAGGTGTCATCTATTGCATGCATGCCACATCGGCGCATAAATCCCAATAAACAAATTAATTAAAGGCATGTTTCCACATTTGGGACATGAATTGTTGGGTCCGATGCTGTTCTTAATTTCTCTGTTCATGATCCGGTCCCACTTTCATGATCAGTCATGCCGTATCAGACATCAGCTTCAATATTGGTTTTGAAGTCTTTCAAATTAAGCATATATATAAATAAATATATATTTATATATATGTCGTGTAAAAGGATTAGCACAAACAAAGTAAGCGTGTTTCCATGACGACGTTATACCGAAAACGAATGCCAATATATATGTTTCCACTAAAGTTTTCTACGTTCAAAGTAAACCAAGATCAAGCCTCGGATGGCGTCGGATCACAAATATATATCTATCTATCTGGTACGTATATACTACATATCTGGGCATCGATCAAGCTAGGCCGGTTGGTCCACGCTCTTTATTTACAAACGTTTAATTTAAACCATGTTTTTTTGTTCTTCTTCGTCTTTTTCTTCTTTCAGTATATAATCTTTTCCATTCAAAATGCCCACGAAAGCAAATTAAGCGTACCACGAGTTTTATCTTGAGTTGAATTTCTGACGCTGGACATAATAAGAATTAGAAAATTTTTATTTATCATCTCTACACAAGACCATACACCACACTTTTTTTCCCCTCTTACTAAATGTGTAGTATATAAATCATGAGTTTAAGAATTTAATTAGTTTAAGAAGACTAAATTAAAAAAATAAAAATAAATAAATAAAGTGTATTATGTGGAGATGATGAATAGTAAAGTCCTAAGAATTATCATGATGGCAGATAGAAATTAGGAATTGAGATTGTAACACCCCATATTTTAGTGTATTTTAATTGAAGAATTATTTTAATTAATTTTAATATTGGTTTTCTTGTTTTAAAGTTATGGGAGTTTTGATATATTATTTTATAACATGTTTATGTTGTGAAAATTATTTTGATATGCTTTCCTATTATTAATTACTGTTTAATTTAAATTAGTTTGTTTATGGGTTTTAAAATTATTATTGTTTTATTTAAGCTTCTCATTGCATTTGAATTATTTTATTTAATTTACAGTTTTGAAATTCTTTTTGTTGGATTATTTTTGGGACCCAAGTTGTGAGAATTGGACCTCATTTCTTTCTCTTCATTTTTCTTTTCCTCTTTTTTTTTTCCTTCTTTTTCTTTTCTTCCTTTTCTTTTTCCCCCATTTCTCCTTTCCCTCCCGTGCCCGAGCCTCCCTCTTTCTCTCATTCGGTCGAATCTCCTTCTCCCAGTCGGCACTACAGCGCACCACTGTGTCCGACACCGCCCAGCTCACAACCTTCTCCACCGGCCGGCGACCTCACACCACCAACCCCAATCCCTCTCGCGTCGCCGTCGACCTACACGCACTACTTGAAGACACGGCGTTCCATTCGTCCCTGCGCCACCTTTGACCACCATTTCTTCACCACATCACCCTTGACCTCCCAGCAACCTAAAGCACCCATCCTCAGTTTTGATCCATCATTGGTGAAGCATTTTCATCTACATTTTCGATTTGGGGTTTTGGACCTTAAACCGCCACCTACGCCGCCACCCATGGCCAACAGCCCACCATTGGTTTCACCGACATCTCTAAGCCATTCTCTAGTAATCTCGAGTCTTAGTTTGTCCTCGTTCAAAAGTGAGTTTTTGAGACCCACGGCCATAGTGCATTTTGCACTGATTGGTTGCTGTGTTGCCGCTTCTAGCACCTCCGTGATCCTTTGGAAATTATTTTAAAGTGTTGTAAGTATTTTTCCAAACATCTTTTGAGATTTAAATATATTTTTACACTAACTCATTTTACTGTGTTCTGGTTTCTTATTTCGGACTGAATTCAAGGAGTAAGGGGGTTGGACGAATTGGACGATGGAGTTATTTGTGTGATTGTTTTATATGGGGATTGGTTGGTTGTTTGATATTGATATTGTGTCTAGTCATTGCATGTGCACGCATGTTCATGTTTGTAAAATGAAAACTGGGTTTTCATGTAATTGCATTCATGTTTATGTATTTATTTGAAAACTGGGTTTACATGTGTGGAAATGATTTTTGGATGCGTGTGTATCACGACCCCAAGCCGAGATGGAGCATTATCTCGGTGGAGCTCCTCTGGTCACTCGAGAGCGGAATATACTGAGTGACGTCCCCTAGGTTGTCGCCGGGAGACAATGGGATCAGACGGGATGGTAAAGCTCTCGTGCTGACTCTGTGGCCCCTCTGCTGGCGGAGGCTAGAGGATGCTTGGCCACGAACGCATTGAGTGCGGAACTGAGCATCGCTCGTTATAAAGCCAGGGTGTGCGGATGATCACTATGGGAGATCATGGTGCATACGGATAAAATGGATAATGAGCTATTTTCTGGGAAAATGGCGTGTGTTGGATAAAGGATTTTGTGTGAGTCATTTTTCGGAAAAATGATGATTATTGTTTTGGGCAATTTTCAGGAAAAATGGTGGAAAATTTTTTGATGGAAATGTTTTTGGCCAAAATGGAAATATTTGGCATGTGTTGGAAAAATATTCATTCTCAGAAAAATGATATTTTTGGGTTTAATGCATATTATATCATATGCATGCATGGTTGGTCGCATTAATGTGTTTTTATCTCGGGGTTGTTTGGATTAAAACTTACCTGCGGTATCATTTTATGGTCAGATCTTGATGTTGATGATGTAGATGCTAAGCCTGAGGATTTGGCTCCGCCGGAGGAGTGATATGGGATCACTCGTAGTTGTATTCTCAGCATTTGTATTATATTTTATGGGACAATGGTATTGCTTTTAAAATGCTTTTACTTTTGAATATTTGTATTAAACAATTCTGGTATTTAGTTGACTTATTTATATTATCCGCTGCGTTTATGTCGTGCACTTGTTGTATGTTGCACACACTTGGCACTTATCGTTGGGATGTGTGATCCTGTTGTCATTATCCAGACGTCATGATTCTTGCATTTCTATACGTGGGAGTCGGGGCGTCACAGAGATTGAGAAAAGATGCAACACAAAGAAGATTATGAGATTAGGGTTTATTCGTAAAAGCCAAAAATTGATTCTGAAACCCACAAGCCAAGATTAAATAGCTAAGAAAATCTAAGATTTTGAGAATTTTAATCTCAATTATTGGGTAAGAATAAAATATGTAATAAAATAAGTATCTTGCCTACTACTTTTAGAGAGAGAAGCTCTATCTTTTCTCTAAAAAAACTCACCCAAACCAAACTAGCTAGAGGGAAGAGGAGCCGGAGGGAGGGAGGCCGAATCTCCCTCCTTCTAGTCCAGTCTTTTAGTGTATTCCCTCCCTTTTTGCGTGTTTGTGTTTTGTTTTTTTTAGTTTTTCAGAACAAATAAAGGAGAAATGCTGATTTCAGGTTTTCCGATAGCCAAACTCATACACGCATCCCACCAAGGGATTCCTCATTCGACAACCGATTTGGATGCCAAAAGGAGCAACGCATTGCACCCACGTGTGGGTCAAAAGGCGCGCGTGGCTCCAACGTGACACCGCGAGATTCCATCGAGGACACGAGCGGCAGCTTTGGGTCCAGCGACTCCGACACCTTTAAGATCGATAGACTGACATACTCCCTGAGTGGTGCATATCCTTCACGCGCCGCTACAACCTACTTTGTTAGTGTATTTCGTCTTCTGCAGTGTTTTTACAATGTCTATAATTTTGTTCTTTGTTTCTATGAGAAAATAAAAGAAATAGACTATTTGACTTTATGTCCATAGCAGGAGAAACCCTTCCTTTTTTAGAGGAAGGTGGTGGTTTTCCTTCTCCTCCTTTTAGGGGGATGGGGGTGGTTTTTCTTTCTCCTCCTTAGGAGGATGGAGGTTGGATACCCTTTCCTCCTTAAGAGGTGGGGGATGGTTATCTCTATTTTATACAGAGAATGATACTATCAGTTGAGAGTTTCTAGAAGTTTAGAAAATGTTTGTTGCAAAAAAATTTGTGTGTGGGGCAGCTTACAACATATGTGTAATTTGACTTGTATCTTGAGTCATAGCTGTGACGTACTTCCTTCATGAAATGAAATGATATCTATTTCCTATAAAAAAAAATATATATTGCCAAAAATATGGTCCAAACTGAAATAAGAATCATCATATCTCTAAAAGTGATAGCGAAATATTATCATAAAAGAGAAAAATAACTTAAGTTGACAATTCAGAGAAGAAAATAACTGATTTTAGAGTTGAAATGAGGACCACCAAGCATGGCATGGTGACTATGACATGCGCGTTAAAAAGAACTTTTCGAATTGGAGTCATATGAGCGATCTTGATACTTGAAACGAAAGTTGTGGCCGAAATACTAAATAGTGACTAGGGGTGAAAAAAAAAACAGGTGAACCGGTAAACCGAACTAGACTAGATCGAACTAGTAGGTTTGTGTTAAGACCCTATTAATTCCTGCAAGAACACTGGATATTTGCTGTGATGAGATAAATGGCAGAGTATGAACACGGGTTAAGGATGAACGAATGCGCATAGGCTGAATTAATCACACTGGACTCCTTCGAGGGAATTCCTTCCTCCACAATTAATTCTACTTTTTCCCAGGGTTCAGATACCGCTCCTCTCGTCCTTCCCCCTCCATATATTCCACTCATAACAAACTCATAACAAACTAGGATAAAAACTAAAGTGACAAGTCTTGATATAAATTGTAAATGACAGTAATAGAATGGATAGAAACGCACCGTTTGGTTTATAAGTACCAAACGTTGCATTTTACATAAGGCATGGACACACTCCTAAAGCTCCAGAAGCTTCCTGCTGCGTCCCTTGTTTTCCTTAAGCAATGCGTTTTGTTGTCCCTCTTCATGGCACTGTTTAGAGTTAGGCAACTTCACTTCAATCCCCATAACTACACTTCAACTGAGTTCCTCTTTCCTTCGTCTTCCCATTAGCCCCCTTTCTCTCTAGGGATCCTAACAAGTCCTTCCTCTTTCACAGCACCCTGCCCATAAGGTGCTAAAATTCTTATTGTAGCTTCCCAAAATCTCCCATGTGTTGTCTTCATCATTTGTCCCAGCCCATTTAACAAGGACCTCGGTCATGGCCTTGTCGCCGTGCTTCCTCATGCGTCAATCTAGGATGGCCTCGGGTTCCGGAGAGATTTCCCCATGGTGGTCGACGGGGGGTAGAGTGGCCAAAGGTTGGGTTTGAGTTCCTACCTTTCTCTTAAGGCATGAAACGTGGAAGGTAGGATGGATTTTTGAGGTTGCTGGTAGTGTAAGGCGATATGCAACTGACCTTATTTTTTGTTCCACCTGGAAGGGGCCGTAAAACCGTGGGGAGAGTTTCATGTTCCTGCGATGGACGACTAAGCACTGGTGGTAAGGCTGCAAGCATAGGTACACCCACTCGCCCACTTCAAAACTCCTCTCAATTCTATGTTTATCTGCTTGATGCTTTATTCGATTTCTAGCGGCCTCTAGATTTTCCTTCAACATCTTGAGAATGTGATCCCTTGTCTTTAATAGTTGATCCACTGTGTTGTTGGCTGAGGTTCCCGGAACATAGGATATTAACTAGGGTGGGGGGTAGCCATATAAGGCCTCGAATGGGGTCAACTTAGTTGCCGTGTAATACGTAGTATTGTACCACCACTCGGAAAATGGTATCCACTCAGTCCACTTCTGTGGCTTCATTCCAGCGTAATACCGTAAATAGCTCTCCACACACTTGTTCAAAGCTTCAGTTTGACCATCCGACTGAGGGTGGTAGGCAGAGCTATGATTTAGAATAGTTCCCTGCAATGAAAAAAATGCTCTCCAAAAGAAACTTACAAAGATAGGATCTCGGTCAGTGACAATTGTCTGAGGTAAACCATGTAATTTGAAAACATTGTTGAGAAATAAATTTGCTATGACAGAAGCAGTGTAGGGATGAGACAAAATAATGAAATGGCCAAACTTAGTAAACCTGTCAACAACCACAAGAATGACATTCTTGCCATGAGACATAGGAAGTCCCTCTATAAAATCCATAGATATGTCTGTCCATGCCTGTTGAGGGATGGGCAATGGCTGTAGAAGTCCAGCTGGAGGAGAAGTTTCATACTTCACTGCTTGGCACGTGTCACACTTTCGGACTAATTGTTTGACATCCTTTTTCATCCCGTGCCAATAAAAATCCCTTTTTGCCCTTTGGTACGTCTTAAGGTAACCCAAATGGCCCCCAATTGGATGGTTATGGATGTAATGCATTACCTTGTTCTTAAACAAGGAATCGGGCACAATCATGATTCTTCCCTTTTTTAGCAGCAGCTCCTAATTTTCTCGAAACCTTTTAGGTGCAGGTCTGCCCCCTTTTAGTTTTTCAAGGATTTCCTTTACTTCAACTGACTCCTCACAGCTCTCCTTTAACTCAGCCACCCAATCGGGGTTTGGAAAGGAAATCATGGCTAAGGAGCCTTCACTCAGGTTCTCTTCTTCCATCTTCCGAGAGAATGCATCAGCGACGACATTTTCCTTCCCATTTTTGTATAAAATGGTGAAGTCATACCCCAACAATTTGCTAACCCACTTCTGTTGAGCAACCGTTCCCACCCTTTGTTCCAGCAGGAATTTTAAAGCCTGCTGGTCCGTTTTTACCACAAAAGATTGCCCCAAAATATAATATCTCCATTTCCTCACTGCTGTCACTAAAGCCAGCAACTTTTTCTCACAGGTTGATAGAAGGAGGGCCTTACCCTTAAGGGCCTTGCTCAAGTAAGCAAGAGGCTGTCCAAATTGCATCAACATTGCACCCACACCCTTTCCACTTGCATCACATTCAATAATAAACGTTTCTGAAAAATTTGGCAGCCTAAGTACAGGTGGACTTGTCACTACTGTTTTCAGCTCCATAAAGGCCCTCATAGCATCTTCATTCCACACAAAGGCATTTTTTTTTAACAAATCAGTCATTGGTGTAGCTATCACCCCATAACCCTTGATGAACTTGCGGTAGTACCCCGTCAACCCCAAAAATCTCCTTAAGGATTTCACAGAAACTGGTACTGGCCAATCTAGCATTGCTGCCACCTTTCCTGAGTCTGCCATTACCCCCTTTTCACTTATAACATGTCCCAAATAATCAACCTCCAACACCCCAAACTTACATTTTGACAATTTCACGTACAGTTGATGTCTTTGCAAGATTTCTAACACAATTCTTACATGTCCCATGTGAGCTGCCCAGCTCTTACTGTATATTAATATATCGTCAAAAAATACTAATACGAACCTCCTCAAATAAGGCCTAAACACATCATTCATCAAACGTTGAAAGGTTGATGGGGCGTTGGTAAGCCCGAAAGGCATCACAAGGAACTCAGTGTCCCTCATGGGTCCTAAAGGCTGTTTTTTCCACGTCCTCGGGTACTACCCTGATTTGGTGGTATCCAGACATCAAATCTAGTTTTGAAAAGACAATGGACCCGTGTAACTCATCCAATAATTCATCAATAACGGGAATTGAAAACTTGTCCTTTATGGTCTCTTGGTTGAGAGCCTTATAGTCAACGCACATGCGCCAACTTCCATCCGCCTTGCGGACCAAGAGTACGGGAGAAGAGAAAGGGCTTGAGCTTGGTCTTATCACCCCGGAATCAAGTAACTCAGCTACAATCTTCTCGATCTCAGAATTTTGGAAATGGGGGTACTGGTAAGGTCTTGCAGTAATGGGTGTTGTTCCCTCCTTAAGAGGGATCCTATGATCTCGGGATCGTGAAGGCGGTAACCCCTTTGGTACTTCAAACACTTTGGGAAATTCTGAAATTAGCTGCTGGACATCTTCCCCCCATTTCGAGAACTTGCCTTCATTTCCCTCCGGCACTAATTGTAAAAACAATCCCTTACCCCTTTGCATTGAGGCCATCATAGCCTTGCCCTATTTTTCAATGGTAAGGCCCTCAAATTTCAACCCTGACAGCTCCATTGTTTTCCCTAACTGCACAAACTTCATAGTAGACTCATTAAAGTCCCAAACAATTGGCCCAAGAGTTCCCAACCAATCAACCCCTAGGACCACATCACATCCACCCAAAGGTAACACATAAAAAGAGGGATGGAATGAGATACCTTGAACCTTGAGTTTCACGTTGCTGCAGTAGCCCAAACCTTGCACCACTTGCCCATTAGCCACCTTGACAGCAAGTTTTTGAGTCTCATCCACCACTAGTTTAGCTATCCGAGCAATAGAGGGGTCTACAAAACTGTGTGTTGAACCTGAATCGACTAAAAGCACCACCTGTGCACTCACCAGCCAGCCCTTTAGGCGCATAGTCTTAGAACTAGGGGTTCCAGTAATTGCATTCAATGAAATCTCAGGCTGCACCATCATTCCCTTAAGTTTTAGCTCCAGTTCGTGCAGTATTTCAACAGCTCCAGTAGCTTCCTCTCCACCTTCCTCCTTCTCCTCCAATTCATCAACTCCTTGTAGAAGGTAGACCTTGAATTTTTTGCAATTGTGGTTGGGGTTCAATTTCTCATCACAATGATAGCAAAGTCCTTTTTAACGCTTTTCATCCCATGCCGTAGAGAAACCTTTTTTGATGGGAGGGCTATAATTGTTATTCCCGGTAGCACCACTATGCCCATAAGAAGTGTAGTTGTTGCTGAAACTAGACTGCCCCTTCTCACTCGAGAACCTCATTGGTTTCTTAGCACTAGTGAGGTATTCTTCTTGAATTCTTGCTAAACCAAGTGCTGCTGTCAAGTTGTGTGGGTTAAACATGTGAAGAGGTAACCGTATCTCATCCTTTAAGCCGCTTAGAAAGAAGGTTAACTTATAGTGTTCGGTAAGGCCCCTTACTCTATTTGATAGTGCCTCAAAGCTGGCCTTATAAGTTGCCACCGTAGTGACTTGCTTCAACCTTGTCAAGGTCTCCAAGGGGTCGTCATACTCTGATGGTCCAAAACGAACCAACATCGCCCTCACCAAAGTCTCCCAATTCACAAACTGGGCTGTGTCTAAGGTCTCTTGGTACCACACCAAGGCATCCCCCTCCATGTGATATGAGGCTAGCAGTAGCTTTTGGGCAGGGGTGGTTTGATGGTAGTCGAAGTATTGGGAAGCTTTAAAAGTCCATGCTGATGGGTTTTCTCCAGAAAAATGAGGAAAGTCTAAACGAATACCTCTTAGGTTTGGCCCCCTTTGTGGCCCATGCTCATTATCTTGTTGGTTTTGCAGGTCACGCGCCATGATCCCTTGATGAGCAACCAAAGTTTGAACTATTTCATTGAGCTGGTCGAGTCTCTCATCAATGGTGTCGAGGCGAGTTTGGGTTGCTACTTGGCTCTCCTCCAGGCCATCAAGCTGCTGTTGCATGTGTTTGGATCTAGTTGCGTCAACCATGGTGTTGTTGAATGTGGTCTGGAATGGAATGGATGTTTCTGGGTTTATGTTTTTCTGGAATGGAATGGTTTTGTTGAATGTGGTCTAGAAAGGAATGGATTTTTTTTCTCTGAGTTTATGTATTTCTGGAATGGAATAGTTTTGGTGAATGTGGTCTAGAATTTCTGGGTTGTATGTATTTCTGTAATGGAATGGTTTTGTTCACTCGAGTTGGTTGGCTTTCTGGATTTAAATGTGGGTCTGGGATGGACTGTTTGGCTATTTGTGTTTATGGTGAAAATGCGGAAGGTGACTTTTGCAAGATCGGTGCTTAGGTACCACTTGTTAAGACCTTATTAATTCCTGCAAGAACACTGGATATTTGCTGTGATGAGATAAATGGCAGAGTATGAACACAGGTTAAGGATGAACCAATGCGCATAGGCTGAATTAATCACACTGGAATCCTTCGAGGGAATTCCTTCCTCCACAATTAATTCTACTTTTCCCCAGGGTTCAAATACCGGTCCTCTCGTCCTTCCCCCTTCATATATTCCACTCATAACAAACTCATAACAAACTAGGATCAAAACTAAAATGACAAGTCTTGATAGAAATTGTAAATGACAGTAATAGAATGGATAGAAACGCACCGTTTGGTTTATAAGTACCAAACGTTGCGTTTTACATAAGGCACGGACACACTCCTAAAGCTCCAGAAGCTTCCTGCTGCGTCCCTTGTTTTCCTTAAGCTATGCGTTTTGCTATCCCTCTTCACGGCACCGTTTAGAGTTAGGCAACTTCACTTCAATCCCCGTAACTACACTTCAACTGAGTTCCTCTTTCCTTTGTCTTGCCATTAGCCCCCTTTCTCTCTAGGGACCCTAACAGTTTGGTCTAGTACTGGGTTCGGTCTAGTCCAGTACCGATTCCATTTTTCTCAAAACTGGTCGAAATCAGTCCGGTTTTGATTTTTATTTTTCTAACATCGGACCAGATCGATTCATATATATATTTTAATTTTTTATATTGTATAAAATATTTTTTCTATGATTTTTTATATGATATATAAATTATATATATTTATATAATTTGCCACTTAATCTTCACTTTTTTCTCTACCTTCTCGAGGCAGTCGAGCGCTAATGTGAAATTTGCCAATTGATCAGTACTATTGTTAAATCTGGATCCACCCAAAACCTGGAAATAGTCAGGAAATACCCAATTGGTGGTTGAATCAAATCATCAAGTTCCTTAATTGGTACGTATGGCTTGTACGTGGCCTCCACAGCATTTCATGACAAGTTTAGGGCTAATTCCAAGCACGACTTTACCATTAAAGTTATAAATCTAAAGGCTCTCTTAAAGAAGCCCATTGCAATTTGCATGCCTCTGTGATTAACAAGCTGTCACTTCCGTAGAAAGTTATACTGCCTGCAGCTAGCCTGGTCTCTTTTCCCACTAATTTTTGGTTAATTGGTTTCACAAATTAGGGGACCAACAGATCACAAAACGTTTTCACTTAATTTGACAGGTTATTTTATATTATTTTTCCACGGAAAATGCATGCCATCTTCATATTAACATTTTATTGCATAATTAATTGCTGATTTTTTTCATACACGTGAAAGAGGAAATCAAACAAAAAAATAGTTTAGGATTCAAATCAAAGCCAGTTTCTTCATTTGAGACCCATTCAACGTTTTCGCTTCTTGAATCTTGATCTCTTACCATAAATTAATAGTCAAGAGTCCTATATAAAGGATTCAAACATTTTTAAAAACTGGAAAAATCAAGTCACACGAGTAATTCGTTCCTGCAAACATCTATAAATATAATTAACTATCTTGGCTTATATATAGAACAAGCTGATCATCATGAGGGTTTTAAAGATGCTTCTTGCAATCACAATAGTGCTTTCTCTTACGAGCATGCCCGCAAATCAGGCTTGCAGAATCTTGCATCGAGAAGGACAAACATTGATGCATAAAAGCCTTTTTTCAGGGTCATTAATGCAGACTGGTTCAGTCCCTGATCCATCTGCTTCCAATCCTTGCACCCACATCCCAAGATCACCCGCTTCAACAATCAACCAGAGGACCTTCTTTGGCAACTTTATGGCTCATTTGTCCTTTGGATCGCTAGAAAAAGGTCCTCATGAGCCTCCCTATGTGCCCAACCCAGCCTCTCAAATTCCATGCTCTGCTTCAACAATCAGCCAGAGGGTCTTTGCAGGTAACTCTATGGCTCATTCACGGTCGGGATCATTGCAGAAGGGTCAGCTAGTTCCTCCATCTGGACCCAATCCGGACACTCACATCCCATGCTCTGCTTCAAGGATCAACCAAAGGACCCTCACAGGTCATGAGTCCATGATTCAAGATCTGTTGTTAAATTCACTGCAGAAGGGTCCCGTCCCTCCCCCTTCGCCAAATAAACCTATCCCGCCATGATATTGCATACATGCATGGCTTATCTACAAAATGGAAATAAAGACCACTCAAACATGTGATTACTATTATTTTTAGCTACTGCATGTAATAATAATGGCAACTAAAAACACTTTGCCAGCCTACCTTCCTTCGGTATTTTTTTTTTTTTTGGGGATAATCTTGGTGTATTTGCTAATGTATTTATTTGGAAGACTAATGAAGTTGACAAGAATCTTTCCTTATCTACTTTTTGTTCTTTTAGAGCATATCTTTGTCTTATGAAGTAAAATTATTCTCTATTTATTCATTAGATGTATTCATGATGTGATAATTTCCAATTAATTAAGCTGCTTGTGCGTCGATATCCTGAAGCAAACCATAGAAAAATACAACCATACAACTTTAAATTTTCCATTCTAAACAGGATTTAAAGAAAATTGACAATAACCTAGCTAGGCACTTAGTTGTAGTATGTCATTACAAAAAAATTGATTATTTATGTCAGTTATTTCTTGTTAAAATGACTATTTTTTATTAAAATGAATATGTTATATCTCATTTCAAATAACTCGTCATAAATACTCATTTATCTTGTAGTGCGTATACAATCGTTCTCTATTTTAAGAATGAATGTTCAAAGATTTATCTCATTATCATGTTTGAAGTGAAGAATCAAGGCTTATTTTAATATATATCGTTCAATCGATCCATATATATGCTAGTACTGACAAAATATTTGAAAAAACACGTCTCTTTCTAGCTTGTTGTACTGTCAAAGCAATTAATCAAAAAATATATATATAGCCCATCCAAAATTAAATTTTCTTTAAATCCTTTCTAAACAGGATTTAACGAAAATTGGTAATTATCTAAGCACTTAGTTGAAGTATGTCATGACAAAAAAATTGATTATTTATGACCAATTATTTCTTGTTAAAATGACAATTTCTTATCAAAATGAATATATTATATCTCATTTCAAATAACTCATCATAAAAACTCATTTATCTTGTAGCACATTATATACAATCCTTCTCTATTAATTTAAGAATGAAGGTTCAAAGATTTATCGATCCCATTATGATGTTTGAAGTGAAGAATCAAGGCATATTTTAATATATATATATATATATATAGTTTAATCGATGCATATATATGTTAGTACTGACAAAAGCAATATATATATGGTAAATTTGATTATTCACTCCTTATGATATTATATGGTCGATCGACTTAGAACTGGCTCCATGATGTACGTGCGTGCTATTTTGTTTTTTAAGAAATATATTATAAGTACTCCGCGGACGTTTGAGTTATTTAGAAATATATAGCTAGGGACCTCTGTCAATTTTCTAGTCTATCAATTAACATTAATAATAAAAAACAAATTATAAAAGTACACATGGCCAAATCACAAATTGCCACATGTCAACTTTAATTATATATATATATATATAAAATCATTAATGCATTATGGCAGCCATGTCGCGCGTATAACATCCACTTTAAGACTAGCTAAATTAGAAGTTCGTGTAGATTAGCTAGCTTGTAATTTACTCATGTATGACGTGTAAGATCAGCGAACTCGCTAGGAGTGCAGTCAACATAACTAAAATAGTCAAAATTCAATCCACTTTGAACAATACTCTGCAAATATATTAAAAGTTCGAGTCATACAAATTAATTAATTGGTGCATATACATATATAGAAAGATACATATATATTATATAAATCTTAGTATATGGTCCAGCTAATTGGTTGAGGTCAAGAAAAGTAATTCATAGATTTTCTTTTTCCTCCTCATAAAACTTGAACGCACAAGTAATGCTATATTATACAATCGTGGAATGCGCAAGTATCGTACAGTTGCTTTAAAAAGAGTGGAATCCACTTTTAAATTTTTTTTAAAAAAATTTTATGTAGCCAAGTCCCGTATTTACTCATTTTATTCGAAGTGTTTATGCAACTGCAACTATCATTTGATCTCATTTTTTTTATATGCAATTATGCATGCTTAAATATTAACGGTACTACATGGCAAGATCATCAATATGCAAATTAATATATATGAATTAATTATGGTAATTAATTCCTTAATTGATTATTTTCACCATTCATGCACCAAGTGAAAATTAATCACGTACGTACGTACAAAAATCAGGGACTTCGTCATTCGTATATAGTACGTATATAATTGGACTTGCATTAATCCAAATTATAAGTTTGGTCCATGCACGGACGTATAACTTGGATCCTTTTTAATCTCAGAAAAACAGGAACTAAAAAAAAAAATAATGTTGCGGCAAAACGTCATATATTAATTAATATGGTAAGTAATTATTAATTTTTGGAATGTTTCTCACGTACAGTAACTTTTTTTGGGGGGTTCATTATATTGATTAATTAAATACGTTACCTTTCTAATTATATTTCTCAATCATTTCTATAATCGTTAACCCAAATATATATAAATATTAATCGTGAGAAGCTAATTTTGTGAATTAGGACCCAATTAATTACAACCAACCGGGGTAGTTCGTCTAAATCACAAGCTATTTTTTTTTTTTTAGAAATATATAACTCCGCTGTTCGAGTAATTTTGAAATATATAGGGACCTCTGTCAATTTTCTAGTCTATCAATTAACATTAATAATAATAAAAACATTATAAAACACATGGCCAAATCACAAATTGCTACATGTCAACTTTAATTATAAATATATATATATATAATCATTAATGCATTATGGCAGCCATGCATGTCGCGCGTATAACATCAACTTTAAGACTAGCTAAATTAGAAGTTCGTCTAAATTTGCTAGCTTGTAATTTACTCATGTATGACGTGTAAGATCAGCGAGCTAGCTAGCTAGGATCGAGTACAGTCAAAAAAGGTAATTCAAATTGAAGTATATGACAAACGTACTACAAGAAAAATAGATTTTTGTAATTTTTTATTTGCGGTGAAAATCTTTTTTGTGATCAATTGTAGCTGTAAATAGATATTTCGCTAGAATTAATTAACTATAAATAAACATTTTTTTTTATAGTGACGTACAAATGAAAATAAAAATTCATAAATATAATATATGTGTATATATATGTGTGTATATATTGAAAATTAATTCTTCTCTTAGGATGCGGTCGATCGACGTTATAAAGTCGATGGTGCCACATATCTTATTTTTGTTGATTTTAGTAATCAAATCATCATCTTTTCTTCGTCAATGTAAATCGTCAAAATTTGATAGTTTAGAATACCTAGCTAGCTAGCTAGCTCCAATATTTTAAATCTCATGATTTTAGCATAAATATTAATGGTCATGGCATGACCTAAGTACGACGTACGTTTAATTACTTTATATATATATATATAAATATATATATATACACATACATACATATACGCTGGCTAGCTTTTGACCAAAACGACGACTTAAATTAAGACCCATTCCATTTCTGACCCTCAACATAACTATAATAGTCAAAATTCAATCCACTTTGATCAATACGCTGCAAATATATTAAAAGTTCGAGTCATACAAATTAATTAATTGGTGCATATACATATATAGAAAGATAAATCTTAATATATAGTCCAGCTAATTGGATGGAGGTCAAGAAATGTAATTCATAGATTTTCTTTTTTCTCCTCTCATGAAACTTGAACGAACGAGTAATGCTATATATAATCGTCGAATGCACAAGCATCGGACAGTTGCTTTAAAAAGAATGAGATTCACTATTAAAAAATTAACTTTTTTCTTGTAGCTAGGTCCCCTATATATTCACTTTTTTTTCAAAATAATTATGCAATGCTTGTGCACTCACAAGTGCAATTATCATTTGATCTCATTTTTTTACTATCACTACAAGGAAAATGCCCTTTTGTAGCAACTTATTTATTGACACAAATAGAATTGCCGCAATAATTGTCTTTTTGCATTGATTTTATTCTCACCACTGTTTTAATAGGAACTTGTGATTCCGTCTCGGCGCGTCCATAAAATTTTTTTTTGCAACGATTTTTAACCATATTGCGATACAAATTACCGACAAATAAAATTGCAGGGAAAGATAACTTTTTAACAGCAATTTTTGGCTTCCGTTGGGTAGATCAGAAGTGAAGGAATAATACCGACGAACATGTAACGAGGTGTAAGTCGCTGGAAAAAGATGGATGCGTCGAATATTTATAGGACTTTTCCTAACGAAAATAATCGATTGCTGGAAAAAGTTACTTCCTTTGTAGTATATGCAATTATGCATACTTAAATATTTAACGGTACTACACAAGACAATACACAAATTAATATATATGAATTAATTATGGTAATTAATTCCTTAATTGATTATTTTCACCATTCACGCACCAAGTGAAAATTAATCACGTACGTACAAAAATCAGGGACTTCGTCATTCGTAAATGGTAAGTAATATTGGACTTGCATTAATCCAAATTATAAGTTTGGTCCATGCACGGACGTATAACTTAATTGGATCCTTTTTAATCTCCGAAAAACAGGAATTAAAAAAATAAATAAATAAACTAATGTTGCGGCAAAACGTCATACTCAATAATATTTTCAACTTAATTAATATGGTAAGTAATTATTAATTTTTGGAATGTTTCTCACGTACAGTACCTTTTTCTGGGGGGTCAATATTATATTGATTAATTAAATTTGTTGCCTTTCTAATTATATTTCTCGATCATATTTATAATCATTAACCCAAATATAAATAAATATTAATCGTGAGAAGCTAATTTTGTGAATTAATAACGGCATTCATGTACATATTATGTAAACGACAGCATTTAAACTACATTATAGCAAGCAAGCAAGCGCGTTTTCTTTTTTGCATTAACAAAGGAATATATATTGCAAGTTGAATGAAGACGTGCATGATGTGCCATGGAATTAATAATCAACGTCGAAGTTGTTTATCCGGCCAATATTAATGCTGTTGTTGTTAGTTCTAATTCTCTGTTTTCCAAAGGTAATTTGTACGTACGTACGTATCAGTATATATATGATCAAGTAGTGCGTAAAAATATTGGAAGTAAATAATTTTAAAAAATGAATAAATTAATTTCATAAAATCTAGGAATAATTATAAACAATTACATATTTCACGACCAAGCTTAATTACTTTGCATGCATGCATGGACGTTGTGCCAAAGAAATGAAAAGAAAAAAAATTACATAAAGTACTACGTAGTACTACTGAAGCTAATTAAGGCCGAAATTGAAAGAATATTAGACGTCGAATATTAATAATACAGCCGGCCATGACCTCTGATCAGCTTGGTCTTGAGAATTAGGAAGCAGCATCATTAACAGAGTCATGAGAAAAGGCAGGCCAGCTAGGTGTGAGCTTTAATTGGTAGCTAGGTGCATACACCCGAGCCCCGTCCGGGAATGTGAGTGCATGGATTGGGACCAGATGGAGTGACAATACGGCCCTTTTGAAGTACTGATTGAATCAGAAGGCCGCTAGCCTCCTTCCTCCGGTACTCTTCTCCTTCCATTAATGGCCTCATTGCTGCAAGTTGTGCAGGAGCAAATAAAATGATACAAACAATCACTACTACTACTAAGACGAAGACACTTTTCCTTTGGGAGAAAACCATCTTTGTAAAGTTATGAAGGAATTGCTTGATTACTTTTGTTTACTCTCTCTCTCTCTCTCTCTCTGTGAGTCTTTGATCTAATTTATAAGGTTGGGATCAGGAAAACAAATGTTTTTGGCTGGGATGGCTTGATTAAGGTGGATGAGGTGAGGTACTTATAGGGTTTGTTTCTCAAAGATTTATCAGCAGTAGTACGTACTGGGTAAAATGGTTTGACTAGTGCCTACGTATTGACATATATTGTATGGGTTTGACTGAGCCATGGGTTTGAAGGTTGAACCAGATCAGTTGGAATAGATCAAATGCTGTACCTTAAACACCAAGCCACCTGCATTTATAATGTCCGGAACGTGGACTAGGTTATGTTTTTACTACTACATTCAGCTGGTTCCTAATGATTTTGCTAGCTAGCTAGTTAGTCAACAATATTGAAAACAATATATATAAATATATATATATATATTTATAGATTTATATATGTGGTTAAAAGTTAAAAGACAAAAATTACCCGTAAATATTCTCAAAAAACGTCAATATATATCCCATCCAATTCAAAACAATGTTTCTCTTATAAATACTTGGAGAAAATAAAAAGATATTTAAAAATAAATAAAATGTTTTCTGGAATAAAGTTACTTTTTATTAATATTTATTTTTTATTTATTATTATTTTAAAATGTATTAATATTTTTCAAAAACAAATTCCCATTTTATTTTATTTTTATTTTTGATTTTTTTGAATTATATTTAAATTTTAGATTTTCCTTATCTAGAATATATAATATGTAGAACTTTTTATGGGGATTAGACAACAAAGTTTTTGGTATCTTTTTTTT
>QEOT01123789.1:34442-89073 GCA_003123785.1 Pterocarya stenoptera
CTCTCTCTCTCTCTCTGTGAGTCTTTGATCTAATTTATAAGGTTGGGATCAGGAAAACAAATGTTTTTGGCTGGGATGGCTTGATTAAGGTGGATGAGGTGAGGTACTTATAGGGTTTGTTTCTCAAAGATTTATCAGCAGTAGTACGTACTGGGTAAAATGGTTTGACTAGTGCCTACGTATTGACATATATTGTATGGGTTTGACTGAGCCATGGGTTTGAAGGTTGAACCAGATCAGTTGGAATAGATCAAATGCTGTACCTTAAACACCAAGCCACCTGCATTTATAATGTCCGGAACGTGGACTAGGTTATGTTTTTACTACTACATTCAGCTGGTTCCTAATGATTTTGCTAGCTAGCTAGTTAGTCAACAATATTGAAAACAATATATATAAATATATATATATATATTTATAGATTTATATATGTGGTTAAAAGTTAAAAGACAAAAATTACCCGTAAATATTCTCAAAAAACGTCAATATATATCCCATCCAATTCAAAACAATGTTTCTCTTATAAATACTTGGAGAAAATAAAAAGATATTTAAAAATAAATAAAATGTTTTCTGGAATAAAGTTACTTTTTATTAATATTTATTTTTTATTTATTATTATTTTAAAATGTATTAATATTTTTCAAAAACAAATTCCCATTTTATTTTATTTTTATTTTTGATTTTTTTGAATTATATTTAAATTTTAGATTTTCCTTATCTAGAATATATAATATGTAGAACTTTTTATGGGGATTAGACAACAAAGTTTTTGGTATCTTTTTTTTCCTTTTTTCTTTTCATATTTTTTTAACATATTTAAATACATTTAAAAAAAATATACCAATACATTTAAAATCACTTCTTTAATCACTAAGTAAAAAAATAATAAATAAATAAATAAATTTGATAAGTGGTGAAATGGAGGTGTCAAAATGAGTGGGCATACTAGTCATGTTTTCCAATATGAAAACCCCTCAAGCTAGCTATCCAAAAACATGTGATTTTTGTAATAAATAATTAACTGTACATAAGCGTTTTTGATAGTTAGGGACAAAACCCTCAAACGGTAACTCAGAGAGATACATGCATTTTGTCAAAACATGAGAGATACGTACGTACCATGAAACAAAAAACATGTCATCTACTGCATACATGCCATCACATAAAGGCATGTGTCCACATTTGAGACATGAATTGTTGGGTCCGATGTTGTTCTTTCCCTGTTCATGATCCGGTCCAACTTTCATGAGTCGTGCCGTATCAGATTTTAGTTTCAATATTGGTTTTGAAGTCTTTCAAATTAAGCGCGCGCGCGCTTAATTTGAATGCCAATATATATGTTTCCACCAAAGTTTTCTACGTTCAAAGTAAACCAAGATCAAGCCGATGGCGTCAGATCACAAATATATATATCTATCTATCTGGCGGTACGTTTTATATGCTAGAATTGACAAAAGCAATAATTTAGCATCAAAATATTTGAAAAAGCACGTCTCTTTCTAGCTTTTTGTACTGTCAAAGCAATTGCAATGGTAATTAACGTAGCCCTTCGTTATAATTAGCGTTTCCTTTGACTACTTGGTTTATGCTTAAGTACTAAAGTTCTATTTATAAGTATGGGATCGATAAGAACGAGATTGTACGTGTTTAGAGGGAAAAGAGAAGTTTATATATATGAGTACGTACGCATATATATATAGATATATATATATTTTGGGTTAATATATATGTTTCCACCAAAGTTTTCTACGTTCAAAGTAAACCAAGATCAAGCCGATGGCGTCAGATCACAAATATATATCTATCTATCTGGTACGTACACTACAAGAGATTTAGTTTTTTGAGACAAAAAAATTTGTTTCAAAAAATCCAATTTTAGTCCCAAAATAATTTTACAGACGAAAAAATCACCCATAAAAATCCTCAAAATAGATATTTAAAAAATTAAAATGTTTCTGGAATAAATATTATTATTCAATTTTCATTTTTTAATTTTTTGAAATGTATTAATATTTTTTCAAAAACAAATTCCCATTATTTTTTATTTTTTCGAATTATATTTAAATTTTTTACTTTTCTTATCTAGAATATATAATATGCAGAACTTTTTATGGGGATTAGAGTACAAAGTTTTTGGCAGTTTAGTTTGAGAGAGTGAATATCAAAATTATTAATTTTGAAAGCTAGTGCAGTTTGAGATCAAGACGTGTTTCACCACCCCAACCCCACCCCGGCGCGGGGATATTCTTAGTGCTGCATTGTGCGAGTTCATGATCTAATTAACTAGTCAAAAACATTGAAAACAAGAAAGTATACCGATCGACAACATAAGCCATGATCAAAGCAGAAAAACAACGCTTTAAGAGATGAACATTGACAACCGTATTCTTAACCTGGATATCAAGTTAAACACTCAATATTTGAGCCAGGGTGGCTTTGTTCATTTTTATTGAAGAAACTGAGGTTTGCATTTAACTAGGAAAGGGAATGAAGAGGGAACAAACTACAACCCAAAACCTTATTGGGGGTAGTGTTCCCTGTGAAAATCAGATTGACTGAGCAATAAGAATCTCAGGATTAATAATACAAAATGAATTGATATACTTATTCAGCTGCTAAGAAATAAACCTAAAATCATGGAAAGTAATGCAGAGAGGTAGAAGAAGAAGATAAATAAATGGTTTGGATAAGTAACAAAACTTCTACAAGAGCATACTTTGGGATGATCATGCATCTCTTTTATACCCCAAATTTTGTTAATAGCTGCTATCTTTAGTTGAACTATAATAGTCAATTTAAAATTACTATTTTAAAGTAAACTACTGCCTACATCCACAACCTACCCGATTCATGGCCTTGCTACAATTTAAAAGACAGATCACAGGATGAATAACTCTCTCCATGGATTTACAAAACACGGTCATTCAGCTATCTCTAAAGTTAGATTACGAACCTTGAATTTGTCAACACCAGATTCCATTTTTCTTTAAGGAGATGTATTGAGTGACCTGAGCACAAATGTACTGGTTAGATCACTTGGAAAGGGCGGCCATCAGCTCCTCCTTCAACTGTTCTACACAAGCACCTTGAGTTCGAATGGAGAACGTATGAATAACCTTGTAATTGTCCATTGAAACATATGTCTCTTCAGCTACAATCTGTTGTTCCCTAAATGCTTTGATGACTCCAGAAATCGGGTGAGCATCCAATGGGCAGCTTATCCTCACAACCGAATTGTTTTGTCTATCCTGAAAATCAAATTCTGGTGTTGGGAGCTATTTATGCTTATTTTTTCCAGCTCCTTTTCAATTTCCAAAATCTTGATCTTCATCTGGAGATCAATGATATATGTAATAGCATCACCAAGCAAGGATGCCTTGTCCATCTTAGATATATTTAGGACAACAGCTCTTAATGCATAGAATCTCTTATTAAGCTTCTCGCGCCTCTACCTCTCTGCTTCCACATGATTCAATGGTTCTTCTCTCCCATTGGCAGGCTTTCTCCCTGTCTTCTTGGATTTCCGCTCATCTGGCTGAGATGATGATTCATCCCTAGACATCTCCAAACTAGAAACTATCGTTTGCGTATTAAAAGCAACAGCCATTTGGTTCAACTGTGGAAATCGTTTTTCGTCATTATCATCACCTTGACATCCATTAGAAGAATTTCCATAAACATGAATGGTACCTATTGCTTGTACTTTGAAAGTTTCTGAAATACACCAGTGTCGTCTTCAACCTTAGGAGAAAAATTAATATTAAGTGAGCATGATTTCGTACCACCCAAACTAAGTTCATGTCCAAAAATCTTTGGAAATACCTTTGACCGTATAGAATTAGATTCCCCAAATGTAGTTTTAACCATTTCCACACTATTCTGTTCTTCTAGAATTGATTTGATCGAACCAAGCTCGACAACTCCAGATTTTACAAGCACAAACACCACAATTTGGAACCCAGCTAACCTCGTTAGAAATGACCTTTGTTGATAATGATATAAATAATTAGGCATATATGAAGCCCAAATAGATTTACCAGGTGCATACAACTCCCCGATTTCACAATTAGATGAATCAAACTGAAAAGTAAAATATATTGAGGTGGGGTAAAACATCTCAACTGCCAACACTCCATCTAGACTTGCTGCAAAATTATCCTCATCTGAGCCACCAAATGAAGTGTGAAGCTTCTGGAGCACCAGCTTCTCCACCCCTTCTTTCCTCTCAACTCCTTTCAAACTGCCATCCCCACATCTATTTAGGTCTCCAGCTCCCCCATGTCTAAGGTCTCGGCAGTATCCATTACCCCATATCAAGGCAGAACCATCAGATCTCAAGCTCACAACCCACCACAAAACTACGTAATTCCAATTGTCCCTTCAACAATCTAGCACAAGCCCTTTTGGACACCTAAATCCCCAGACATCGGAACTAAATTTGATAACGTGTTTTCGGAAGCAAATGAAACCAAGAACTTGCACACTTCTGTACCCACCACTGACTCCACGATGGCCCTATCTTCTTCGTTCACCCAATATTTCTCATCCATCTTTTGCCTACCACAATTATCTTACGAAAACCCTTACCAAGATTCTCAAACTAAAAAACAATAGAGAATTCAAGTGCACCCAATTAAACACAAGAAGGCCTCAAAAATACAAATATAGGTAAAAATCCATAAACACTTCACCGAATGAAACAAATACAAAATCCAAAGATAGAACTACATCTGTTAACTGGTGATATTGAAACTGCCCTTAAATTCAGCAGATTTCATAAACTTATCTCCACCCATTTAGCAGGTCTTTCAAACTACCTCTCCAAAAAATCAGATCAGTTTCCAGTGAAGCTTATTTCTCACTTTGAATCATGACACTGAAACCAGAAGATTTTAAAGAATCTAGGCCTACCCAATTAGCAGAACTTTGAAAAGATCCCAAACCAGAAAACAGTTCATTTCATTTCAATGCAAGAGTCGAGAAGTTTCGGACTTGAAGTAATAGACTTTACTTGAAAATTAAGATTGAATTTCAAGATCCACTAGTCTCACCAGACTACCACAAACACACCAGACAAGGAGATTGGTTTCAGCCTCGGATGAGTCAGATTTGAAAGCTGGTTCTTTCTGAATCTTTCTGCACTTTACTCCCACATGTCAATTCATGGTTTCTTTTTCTCTAGTTCTCATGAATTATAATACCTATTTAATTTTGGATTTTAATATACTTTTCAAGATTTTGGACGAAATGACAGTATGACACCATCAGATATGGGTGTTCATCCGGGTTCCAACCCGGGAACCCGGGTATATCCGGACCGGAACTCGGATGGATCCGGATTTTTTAAACCCGGAAATCCGGGTTCCGGGTTGTACCCGGATTTTTTTTTTTTTTAAAGTAAAAGCCTTTATTTCATTAAAAAAAAGTTTTCTAAGAAGTAAAGTTCATGAAACGTTCTAAAAATACTAAATGCATGTAAAACAAAAAAACAAATCCCAATTCCAATATTAATCTATGCATGCATCACAATACAATTCACTACATATTACATTATTGGTATTTATAAATTACATTACCAAACACAAAATTACAAGAAATGAGTTACAAAATCAGCAATACAATCTTCCCATCAGTTTTAATCTCACACCAAATAATAGTCCATTGTCAATTCCTGTAGCCAAGAAATAAAAAATCTCATTAACTAGTTTTGCATATTATATTCAAATAGAATATTAAAAGAGAGTACAGAAAATGAGTATAAAAATTGATGGTTTTATGGCCATGAGACAGAGACACTATTTTAAAAGCTTCAATTGGGTTAATTATGATTTTCCTTCTTGAAGGACAGAAAATGGCACACGCAAGTTTCAAGAATTTTGTGCACAAGTTGGAATCGATTTGAAAAAGCAGAAGGCAAAAGTAGCAGGGTAACTGCACTGGAAAGTTCCACAATATTGTTAGAAAATGCAGGCATGGACTCGAATCAGCAGCATACAATAAGTATAAAAATTAAACATAACCAAAACATAAATGATAAAGAAAAAAAATGAAAAAAACAGAGTTCTTAGACAAAAATCGTTGAACCCTTGAATCTACACATAACTCATAAGTATGCACCTTTGAAGCAAAGATTCAAATTCGTTTCTCTTTTCAAATCTCAATCATTTTACAAGAACGATCACCAACACTAAACCCGGCCCTTACGATCAAATTTGACTAATTACATTCAGAGAGTTTAGTTTCTTGTTAAATGCAAACATACATATGAATTTAGTTTCTTATAAATAAGTAGATCTCATCCTTATACTTTTTAATTAATTGGATAAATTGAACGGTTTTTTTTCCCACTAGAACCAACTCAATATCAAAATTCTAATGGACAAATTAGAACATACATCTCAACGTAATGTCATTAGCTACTATAAATAATACTCGAAATCACCGTATGGTCTTTATCACCTCATTGAATAGGATCTCAAGAGTTTGCATATGGTTTGTTTCTTTTTCTCTAATTGTCCTTTTTAAGGAATAAAATAAAAATTCAAAATAATTCATATTTATAAAATTAAATAGCTCACTTATTTTTAGACGTACATCAATCTATATTTACAAGCCAGAAAGTTTAAAGCTTTTGAATATATAATATATTTATAATCTTATTCATGTTACCAAATTAATGTGTGTGCAGATCATGAGTGAATGGACACAGGAAGCAAAATAGAAATTTGTCTGCAACAACAAATTCCTGCACTTGGGATATTCTTTTGGATCATCCACACCAAAAAATGGGAGGTGGTATTATTATCAGAAAATGAGAACGGTGAAATTCTAATAACAAAGCAAATTCCTAAACAACCATTTCAATAACAGTGGTGTACTTAGGCGATGCCTTTTATATCAATAAAACTTTACTTTTACTTATAAAAAAAAAAAAAAAAAGTCTATAACAGCTATCCAAAGAAACAAAGTATTGAAGAAATAAGTTTTTCTTCCATTGTTCTCAAAACTTCTATCATTCTTTTTCCTCCAAATCACCAAACCAGGTAGAGAGGCACAGTTCTAAAAGCTCCAAAACTAAATACTCTCTTCACTACCATATTAATATGATCTACGCAATCTCCAAAAATCCAGACTTTAAGCTTAAAAGCAACTTATAATCAAGTAAGAGGAGAGGGTCCAGAACAATGCACACATTAGTCTCAGGAAACGTATGCACTTTAACTAAACATCAGACTAACCTCCCTATCTTTCCTTTCTATACTTACCTTTTCAAAACTATTATACAAGACCCATATGCAGTCTGGGCACAGAGAATGAGAAGCAAGCACAAAAAATCCCTAAACAAACATTGAATGTCACCAATATCTCTCGTGTGTAGGTATAATTTTCTCCAGAAACGCCCAATCCATGCCGAGAAATAAAAATAACAAGATACACAAGTGCAATAGCGCAAGGATACAAACTAATTGATTCAGTCATAGAGCAAGCAAAATAACACGCAATAATATGAGGGCAGGAAATGGTGAGTACCCTTTCTTTGCGTGTGGCTTTCTTTTGCTCCAACTCTTCGAGAGGGAGGGCGAGGGCGAAGAGCTTGGGTTGGCTAGTTTGGCCGAGGAAGAGATGATTCTCAAAGTTGAGCTTCCATAAGCCATCGGTGAGAGAGTGTACTCGAATCAGCTACTCCTCTCCATCAAGTAACTATCGAGATCATCACGACGGCGGCTAGGGTTTCGTAGCTAGGGTTGAGAGAGAGCGAGAGAGAGAGAGAGAGAGAGAGAGAGAGAGAGCAGGGGGCTGGTAGTCCGTGGTCACGGGCTGAACGAAGGAATTTTTTTTTTTTTTTTTGCCTTTTTATACAAATTCTGTTATACCAGGTTATGATTGCGGAACCTGGTTTCATACCCGGGTCCGGACCGGATATATCCGGTTTTTATAATACGGGTTCCGGCCCGGATTTAATCCGGTCTGGAACCCGTAACCGGAACCAGGTTATCCGGGTTCCGGACCAGGCCGGAAAAAAATCCGGCCCGGATGAACAATCCTACCATCAGATGTTGACAAAAGAATCGATAGTTGGTCTGTAGTTTGGAGCAACCACTATTTAGGATCATCCTTTTGCACACCCTACATGGCATGATCCAAACCACTCATCTCCCTAATTTGAAAAACTATCAGAATTGAGAGAGAGAGAGCTGATGAGAGAGAGAGAGCAGTTGATGAGAGAGAGACCCTGGTGAGAGAGAGAGCTGAGATGAAAGAGAAAGAGCTGATGAGAGAGAGACTCTAGAGAGAGATGATAAGATAGAGAGCAGATGAGAGTAATGAAAAAAAAAAGACAGCAAATTGCCACGTAGATTGTGCAAAATTGCACACCGCTACAGTAGCTGATCCCTATCAAAACTCTCGCAGTTTACATTTTACAAGGGAGGAAATTGAAATGACAGTCGCTTAGTTAATATTTTCTTTATGGGATACTATATATAGAAAAAGAGAAATGATTTGTAAAAGTTTTAAATAAATAAATTTTAAGTTCTTATAAAAAAGTAACTCTATTAAAAAAATATATAAAAAAAATTTATTTATTATTAGTGAGATCTATTTTTTTACAAATGATTTGTATAGAACTTGTCGATTTGAAGTTTATACGTAGTATTACTCTAAATGATAAATAGTTTGGTCGGATAAATTTTGGCAACTAATTTTAGTTGCGAATAGTCTTTTGGTCGCGATAAATTGGTCGAAAAATGTCATTTTTGTTGTAGTGTATATATATATATATATATGATATGTTAGATATATCTTCTTTGCATGAACTAAACTTTTTTCTTTTGTCATAATTAAGAATAAGCAAAACGGGACCTCTGTTTCCCGATGCTTATATTTGTTCTGTTTTTTCTACGACAATTTATAATATTGTTGGGACTGCATAGAGATTAAGGCATGTTTAATGGTGTTACCTCTTCTAATTACATACTGTTAAGCTTGATTGCAGATATAAAAAAAAAAGGCGTTTGCATAGAAAATTCTTGAGATATATTTTGCATATATTCCATGGATTTGCAAAAGTAGATATTTAGCAAATTTAAAAAACTTATTTTTATAAAGTTTTGTTAGTTTTTTTTTATAGATCTTCGGTGAAAATCGTTTTAATTTTTGTTTTTGTTTTTCATGAATGTCTCTCCACAGCTAATTAGATAAAAAAAAAATTTTTTTTTTTTTTTAAGAATTTTTTTGAGACTCACGAGATGTTTAGAGTCTTAGACATTAAATTAAAATTCATAATTTCTTTAAAAAATATTTAAAAACAAAGGCGAAACAAACATAGATATACGGGGCGAAATTTTTATTTTGGTGGAATATAGATATTGTTGGGCATAAATTACGTTTAACGGGCCAATATTTCAGAAACCTTATTCGAGATAAATTGAAAATTTTAGTATAAAGTCCACAAGTTTAATTAGGCTGGAATCTTTAATTAGGCTTGAGAGTCAACAAGTTTATTTTTAGACCCTAGGAAGCCCAATGGACCAAAGCCCTACTATGTAGTGAACAACACCATATTGACTCCCTTCCATAACCGGCAGCCACCCATACAAATGGAAACATCATGCAGCCCATGTTCACCACGCCAAGGTCCACACAGAAATCGTCAGGTTGCACGAGCCATCATTCCTCTTCCACATTCAAGAGCATCAAAACGCAGCCCACGTTCAAGCTTCAATCACCCCGAAACACGGCACCCTCTCCTCCACTTTCAGCAGCCACAAAAACCACCACAGTTTGAGCCAACTGTACTACCGTAAGCCCAACACTTCCCTCTCGATTTCTCTCACGCTTCGCCGCACCCACCACTATCGACTAACCTTGAGTCCGAGCAGTTAATCTCTCCCTCTCACCTTCCATATATGAGCCTTCACTCACGCAAGTCTTGGGCAAAGTCCACCCACGCCGTGACCCACCATAAAACCGCCTAGGTGCCCAACCAATGCACACAAAAGAAACACCTGTGTTTCCCCTACACTGAAACAGAGCACACCCATTTTCCCCCACACAACAACACACTCGCATGCACCACCGCGAGACAACCCCGTACGAACAACCACGCAACAAACATCCAAGACCAGCAACACCATGCACCAAACATTGTTACTGCCTTCACTCACTCCTCCACGTTAGTTCCACTGTGAACCACAATGAGAATAACCGACGGCAAACCACGACAACCACCATTAGCCAACTGTACCACTGTAAACCCATGAATCTCCTCTGTTCTCTACTCCCAAAACAGAGCAGCAAGCATGCACCACGCGAGCCATAAAGCCGCAGGCAACCTCCTCCATTCGACCACCACGTAGCCACCGTGATACTCACCTTGCACCACCATGCCCAGGTTGATTTGATCAAACCACCACACTTCAAACGTGGTGAGTATACTTCTATATATATTCAAGATTTACATAACGTCTAAGTACATGAAAGGAAACTAAAATCAATTACATAACGTCTAATTACATGAAAGGAAACTAGAATCAATTTGTACAATGAAATTCCTAGAATTAAGGTAAAAGATATTAGGCCTTGAATTAAGGCATAGTTTCCTTAACACAGGTAAACCAATGGCCTAACCACCAACCGTTGCTCCAAGACCCCACGCATAGCCAATTACACTAGGAAGTTATGGGGCTCGAGACACAGTGCGACCACTCGAAAACCACCAACGCCATGCTCAACCCTTCCGCCCATGGTTGAACCACCGTGATCGACCTCCATCCCACTCGGTTGCCCATGTCGGTATGGCACTCACTCTCTCTCTCTTCCCCTCTCCCTCTTTCCAACGTAGTATTATGCTGCTCATCGGTCACGGGTTAACTCTATGATAGAACATGGACATTTACGTGTTACGGGTTGCATGAATATTTCAGGTCATAAGTTTAGCTACAGGGGACGTGCAAGTTGCATGAATTAGTCAAGGTTGATGATATTTTATGTTAAAATCGAGAGAAAAACCAATGTAGTGATGGGGAGATATTGAAGGGTTTAATCATATGTAAATATTTGGAGGAATTATGTGGATATTAACGATTTTGGGAGCAATTATGTTTTTATTTTTGGGTTATGATTATAGACTATATGAAGTCTAGTTTATTAATCAAGTATTTCAAATTTTAATTAGAAAGCGTGTGTTTAATTAAATTTTGGGTTATGATTATAGGCCAAATGAAGTCTAGATTATTTAAATATTTCAGGTTTTAATTAGGAAACACGTGCTTAATTAAATAGTTACATATGGTTAAAAATTTATGCAAGTTACACGACTATTTTATAGGTGATAACTGATATTTCCTTGGTACTGTTGTAAGGAAATGCAAAGAAGTTAAAAGTCCAGGTAAGAGGGATACCTATGCTAGACTTTGTATATAAAAAAAATGAACTGAGATTGATTTTATGAAAAATATATGCATGTTATGTTTTGAAAAGTAATGTAAAAACAACATTCGTTATGTGTTATACATTACTCATAGAAGCTGTATAAAGAGCAAGTATTTTCATATATAACTGGTGTAGACATGAGCAAATTAAATATTAGCATATTGTTTCTGAACTGCGCAAAAGATCGAATATGAAATCTGGAAATTTTATAAATGTTATATGAAGATATTTTAAATTTGTTTTGATTACGTGAAAATGATTTGAATTTGTTCAATATTCTATTTTGATATGATGTGGCATCTGAAAAACCTTTGGCATTACATTATGATTCTTATTCTGGTTCTGGTACGATGATTTTGATTCTGTAATATGATTGGTACTAACATCTTTGATATGAGTACACCCACTTTAGGAACAAAGTGGTTTTCTTGTGTGGTCATTCCTGTGTGCACACTCGGGGCTCCGAGAATGAATAAGAAAAAGATTCACATTCTAATACTATCTGATTTGTCCACCAGGGATGGCACAACCTTACCACGTGAGTTAAATATGGTCTCTGATATGATATGGTGATATAATATGATAAGATATGATAAGATGATGACGTTCAATCATGCTATGGCAAATGGTTTTTGAATATGAATAGTTTGAAAAGTTGATCTGATATTCTGATAACACGTTTTTGAGATCTGCATGTAGAAATTGAAATAATTTGTTTCTACATTCTGAACTCTTTGAAAATGCTCATATTTACATACTAGTATGTTCTTTGTTTACTGAGTTGTCTCACCCCTTATCTTCACAATATTTTTTAAATAATTTGAATGTTTCTATTAAGGATCAAGATTACAGAGCATGGATAAAATTAGTTAAGCACAGTGGACTAAACACAGGATGCCATGGTTTATTGGAGAATTGTATTCAATAAAATTATTATATTCTAGTGACGTGCTATGTTAAGATGTTGATGTTTATATTGAGAGTTTATGGTGTTCCTAGTTAATTATTTGGAGTGGTTGAGTTAAAAATAGTGAGATCTATGTCTAATTGAGAAAGTTTAGTCAATATCTATACTGTGATATGTGAGTTTAAGTGATATGAAGTAAATTTCCAACTTATTCGAGATCGGGGCTTTACACAGATTCAATGCACCTCATCACCAAATCAGTCCATTTCTATGCAAAACCCAATTTCATCAATTCTGCTTTCAGAAAGGCTCATTCTATTCTATCATATGCCTTACTCATGTCAAGCTTTATGGCCACATATCCTGATTTCCTAGCCAGCCTACTATTCATTGTGTCTGTGGCTTCATAAGCAACAATAATATTGTCAAAAACAACCTTCCAAGAACAAAAGCAGAATAAGCGAGGGAAATAATATCATTCAGAATAACTTTCAATCTTTTAGCCAAAAACTTTGAAACAACTTTGTACATAAGATTCTTATAACACCCCACTACCCACGATTAAGAAAGACGTCATTTTTAGAAAATCATGGGAGCCGGAGTGCTTCTACTAATCTTGACTTAAAAATTTAATTTTCTTAAAGAATTGCCAAATACAAAGATTCTATAAAATAGTTCTTTTTTAAAAAAATTTACTGAGATTTTAAGAGGGATTGCGTGAAAGCATTTATTAAAACTTTCTCAAAGTTCGTGCTATAAAAATCATAACTTAAAATCTCTATACCTCTTTGGACTAAGTCTCGTTCTACAGCTCTACCTTTATAACTTTTCTGATCTGGGGTGGTTTAAAAAATAAAACAACTAAAATGAGTTGATGACTCAGTAAGTAACCCAGCTTAACGTAAACATACTTAATATAAGGTTTTTCAAAAAATCTTTCATGCTGAGAACTTAAAATCATTACTATTCATACATATACTATAACATGCATGACTTATCATAGTTATGATACTGACCCACACACTTAATCATATGTGCAACGTTATGCATCGGTCCTACATCCCGCGGCTGCAATGGGAGCCGTTAATAGTATTATAGCATACTATGTTGGACCACACTTAATTCTGTGGCTTGTATATTCACTCATAAATCGCATTGGTACCAAGCATATAAATAGCCATATTATCAAATTGTTCTAATTTTACACTTGATTTTATGAAAACTTATGTGTCTCATATAACGTGAGATGCATTTCATGCATAATACATATATAATTATAATATGCAAAATAAAATATGATGAATAACGTGCTTGCAAATATCATGACATGCGCGGTATATAAACACTGACTTTCAAAAGACAGGTTTTAATAATAATATATATAACTAGCTAATATATGATAATTCTAATTTATGATCAAACTACTTACCTCAAAGTGTTAAACCAATATTTTTGGCAGGAATGGACCAAGTGAACTAGAATGAGACAGAAAAAGTGAGGGATGTTGTGAGAGAAATGAGAAAGTTGGCTATTGGCATGGTGAATGTGGGACATGCACGTGCTAAACTAGATATCTTGGATTCAGCCGCTGCACTTATGGAGATTTATGGTTTTTTCTAAATAACACACGGAATGGACATATTTATAGAGAAATTTGGGAGAGGGTGCTGACGAGTTTGAGTTGGACTCAGTTAATACATGTAGTGACACTAACTTGTTGAACACTAAGTCGTGATCATCTAATAAGAGAGTTTAAATTTAAAAACATGATCTTTCAGTTCATTCAATGTAGGATCCACAGTAATTGAGACTTCGTATGAGACTTCAATCAGTAATGATTTTAAATTGAAATAAACTTCTAATAGTCAATTTTTAAATTCTAAAAGGAGTCTAACTCATTTAATAAATAATAATTAGGATTTAACCTAGTTATTGAGCCTAATTAAAACTCATAATCAATCTCAATAATTTCTCGCTCATGGACTTATCCAATATGGCCTTAAATATAATTTAGGCCCAATAAAAATTATCAATATTTCGACCTTAAAATTATTGTATCGGGTCTTTACAATTGATAGGCTAATAGGTCTATATTCAGAAACTTTAGTAGAGACTTTAGCATAGGAATAATAGCAATATAAGTCTCATTTATAGAATTAACCAATCCATTTAAATTAATTACATGTAAAACTGCATCACAAACCTCTTTTCCAACTGTAATCTAGTGATTTGGGTAGAATGTTGTTGTGAAGCTATCTGGACTTGGGAAACTAAGGACATTCATTTGAAAAATGGCGACCTAAACTTCCTGGTCAGTGAATTGTTTTAAAAGGAAAAAGTTCATTTCTACATTCACTTTTGGGACCATGGAGTCTTGGACAACAGACATTCTTCAATCCCTTCTAGTTGAGATGATGTAAAAAGATCCTGAAAATAATTTTGGAATTGAGTACTGATTTCATCTAGTGTTGTTACCAAATTACCTTCCCCATCTATAATTTTGTGGATACAATGATTTTCCTTATTTGATTTGAACACATGTGGTAGAACTAGTGTTTCTATCTCCTTCTTTCATCCACCTCTGTTTTACTCTTTGCTTCCATTTAAGATTGCCTTTCTCTAGTAACAAGTCAACTTCCTTATGTAACTGTTTAATATTGCTAGTCAAATCACCCTAGTTTAATTTCTGAAGAGTCTGTATCTGGTAGAGTTTGGAAGAAATGATGCCTTTGTGTTTGCCAAAACTCTCTATTCCCATAAAATTTGGATATCTATACACCAAGAATTTATTGTAAGAACATCCTTGTTCTCCTCTGGGCGGTCCTTGCCTAGCATTCTACCCTTGTTCCATCTGATTCCATACCACCTCGGTCATTTGGTGAATAGCTTCTGCTATCACTTGTCCTCCTTCCAATGGAGGGTTCTTCACGTCCTGATCTCTGTCTCGGAGAAGTATCTCCACGCTGATTTTGTACCATAGTTCCTTCTTTTTCTTGAAATGTACAAAACCAACGCAGCTCAGTCTTCTTCTTCTAAGAGAAATGCTAACTTCCATGACTCAGCGTTAGCGATATTGTGCACACCTTTTCCTTTCCTTTGAATTCAAGCCTATAGTTATAAGATTATAGCCTATAATTATGATTGAGCTACATTATTGCATATTTTATACATTTAAAACTAATATGTTTTTTAATTATTTTATTATTTTACTGTTGGCTTTAGATATAAAAATTGATTAAGAGGCATAAATACAAACTGTGATTTAAATTGATTAATAACACAATTTATGCTTGATTTTAATATTTGTGATTTAATAATACTTCTTCACATGCACAACACACTTTTAATATTTTAGTGTTCATTTTTTTTTTATCTGGTTTTATTCTTGAATTATTTATTTATTTTTATTTATCTAGTTTTATTTTTGTTTCTCTAATTATTTATTATTTATTTTGCTTGTCTAAGTTTTATTTTATATTAACTTTTTATTTTTCTGTTTTACGCTTCGTCTAGAGGAATCAAATCTGGCCTCTGCTAAGCGACGTGTCGTTTTGTCCATAGACGAAAACGACAAGTCATTTTTCCTGCGAATGAATTCTGGCTTTGCGAAACGACACGTCGTTTTAATTCATCTTCAACCGCCCCACACGGCAGCATCTTCACAATCCACTGCCACCGTGTGTTAACTCAGCTCCTCCACAGCACCTCCATAGCCACGGTCAGGAAGAAACCGCCGACTGTGCTTCCGTGAAACTGCCACAAATTCCAGCTCCGCCTCCTCTGTTTTTCCACCGTAAAACAGAGCACCGTTTCAGCTCCTCCACAGCACGGCCTCCTCCTGAGCCCTTGCGTCCACCACTCTCACTGACCAGCTAGCAGCGCCGTGCACAGAAGTGCCACGAGAAGTGAGAACGATGCTGCCGTAGGGACAACCTCCACCTCAGCCATAACATCTACCTCTCGGCTCCATCTCTCTCTCCGAGTTCTCCATTCCGAGGACAGCTGGGCGAAGGACACAAAGGAAATGAAGCACAGATTTCCAGAAGAAAAGGAAGCTTTGAGCCGGAAAAAAATAATGGATAGGATAGATGGATCGCTTTCTGCCCGTGAAGAGAGGAGAACGAGAGGCCTGGCTTACTACCATCTCGTTGGCAATCTGTAGGAGGAAGAGATGCTTTCTGCTATAAAGAAAAACTATCAAAGGTAGAGGAATAGAGGAAGAATGGGATTGCAACAGCAACACTGTCGCGGAACGTCTACGCTGGAGAAGTCGTTATCTCTGTGACTGTTTGGCTTTACTGCACCCAATGGGACAAAGTGACAAACATTCAAGAACAAGATCTTGGGCAGTGGGCAGAAAGAATATAAATGAAGGCGGAAAGTTTTTGTTCTGCATGTGGGGCACACATTCAGACGCACGCACGCGGAAACTGGACAAAAGGAATGAAGAAAAAAAAGAAAAGAAATAGACTAAAGAAAGGGAAATAAAAAATTAAGGCAACACTCACGCATGAAAGAAAAAGGAAAAATGCTGTAACGTTACAAATGATTATATGGTGCTAATTTGTGCACTCCACGATTTTATGTAATATTATTACTTAATGAGTTAGTTTACATATAATCAAAAGATGGAGATTGCTCATATAAGCTTATATAGTTATATTTAAAAAAAAATTAAAATTTTAATAATATTCTTTTTAAAATTATGTATTTTTTTTTTTTTTATTCTCATTCATCAATGAGACTGTATAAGTAGTCCATCGTTAAGATTGAAAATAGAATTCCTCTTACTTAATAGGTAAGATTTTAACATATATGGTAGCCGCATATATATATATATATACATATTAATTTCTTGGAAAGGACCTATATAAGATAGTGGCACAAACGCGTTGTACATTTTGAAAATCTTCTTTCTTTTAATTTGGTGATTTAATTATATTATATATATGCATTTATTTTATTTTATTTTATTTTTGTTTTGCCTCCGATCGAATTTCTCAAGTACCATTTGTTTCTGATATATAAGCACATTTAATCTATAATCAGTATTAGTATATATTTCAAGGATGAAACAACATCAAGAACATAAAATTGAAATATAAATTAACATATATATATATATATAAATGCATCAGCGTAATTCCTATATACATACATGATCAACACAATGAAAACAAATATTGGTATATGGTCGCCATATATGCAGCTAATGAAGCATCCATGTTTTGATAATTATACTAGCTAACTAGTGATGGCCGGTACAGGGCGGTCCAGGACTTGGGATGTATGTACAGCCATTAGCACCCGAAGGTGGCACCGGAGTACGATCCGGAAACGAGACGGCCTTCTCCACACCGTATTTTGGATTTGTGCCAGTACCACCCATCGGCCTGATGGCCTGACGGCCAAGATCAGGCATGACCATGAAAATCAAGAGCAAAACCATCACCACTTTTGCAGTAGTATTACTATTGATACTGCTCCAAAGGTGGCTTCTCCTCAAGAAGGACATTGTTTCTATGAAGAAATTAAGGAAGGATGTGATATGTGATAATAATCGTATGAGATCGATCGAGCAGCAGCTTGGACGTTGGAGTTAGAATTTGATGAACATGATGCCTCTGATCTCACCAGTGCTATGTATATATAGATTATATATATTGATGATCGATCATTTGAAGTCACGGAAAATTCCGCATCATTTTTCGGGAAAGAAATGCATTTTCCGGGAAAGAAGAGTTGCCAAATTAAGGTTTGCTACTTGCAATATTATATTGAATATTGTACGTCTCTTCCCCGCCGATGAGCCTGCTAATTCTTCTGTTAGAAACTTTCTGGAAATTATGCTTCGTAACGCGTAAGGCGTACTGATCTTGATCTCTTGCTAGCGCCCACCGTGGGAAAATCATGAATACCGCGTCCAGGCCGATTAATACTAGGGTATCGCATGATAATTTTCCAGTTCAATCACAGCACTTGGAGCTTAATATTTAGCGAAGCAAAAGATAGAGAACAGCTAGAAAATTTAAAGGATTTAAATAACTAAAAAGTAGTACTTAATTTGATTGACTAGCTAGCTCGTTAGATCTCAATGGTAATCAGGCATATATCTGCATGTAATGTACTGACCTTGATAAAATGCAGGAAGTGGATTAACTTGTGAGGTTATCTTTTTATATATAATGCGATAAAAGTTATTATTCACAAATAATTAAATATTATTTTATTATTATTCATAAATTATTTCACTATTACTGATCTTTAACATCTAAACGTAGACAGATTCACTTTAGAGTCTCTTTTGCTCTTAATTCCCCTTCCTTGAACCTTCTCATCAGCAGTTCCTTAATTTGTAAGCATCTTAATTTTCAACAATGTCACTCCTTCTCGGACGTATATATTTACGTACGTACGGGAGAAGCAAAAAAAATTAAACCACCGCCCCGCCCACGGCCTTTAAAAACGAACGCGAGAATTGCTCGCCTTTAACGCAGCAATATTGGGACGAGTTCCGTGTAAATTAAACGGTTTGATCATTTGTGCAAGTAATTCGGGTGTGGGTATATACTACGCCTGTTTTGCATAAAGAAATTAAATTAAAGGAAAACACCATGCATGCATGCATCCATCCACCTCTGTATAGTACTGAATTAAATATTAATATTTATTTATAAATTAGGACAAATATATACTAGATAATTACTTAATGATATGTTTATAAGTTAATTATATTTGCTAATTAGCTAGGTTGCATCCCAACAGTAATTAATTAATCAAAGCATTGGTTTGAAGCTAGAAAGAAGACAAAAACTCCTCGTGTATTCAAGAAAGCATATTTTTTTACCGGAGAAATTTGAAGGTTTTGATAAACTGAGTATTTTGCATAAAAACTTGAGAGAACAAACACGAATAACAAAGAAGAAGAAAGTTGCAGAAAAGTTGCTTCTATGTATTAATATTCCTTACATTTACAATGTACAAAACTTCTAGGTGTCATTTGGAAAATTTTCTTTAAAATGAACTTTGGTGGGCAAATAAGTGTAAATGGAGGTGCAGCAGATCATGTGATATGTTGCACCCGCGTTTATGATCCAAGGTATGTTGTGTGAAGATGTTGTATGAGAGATTGAGAAACAAGAGGATATACCAGACATGGTGGAAGCCGATGGATAATTAGAGATAACTTGAGATGTATGAATGGACTAAACTTGATTGGCAGCTAGCTGTGTAGCCTGAGACTGGAGCAAAGTAATGAGCTATCGATATTGCTCTTTAATTAAAGCTGCTAGGGATTTCTCAGTGATCTGTTCTTGGTTGGAAAAAATGATTTGGTTTTCAAAAGGGTCAGATCCTTTACTTCGGTTGGCAAGTTTATGGCCTGGGGGATAGCCATTTAATTTGTAACATTTATCACCAGTATGGCCAGGAAGATTACAGTGAGTGCAAGTGGGTTTTCCAAGGTGTGGATTGGCTTTGAAGCATTTATCTAAAGAATGGCTAGAAATTTTGCAAAAAACGCAAAAAAGTCTCTCTCTTTTGAGAACCAAAGTGTTTGGGGTTGCCTCGGGTGTTTGGAAAGTGAATTTTGGTAGCCAAGGCAAGGGTTTCATTGAGATTAGGAATATTGGAGAGTTGTTTATGCTTCTCTTCTTGTTGAACGAGAGCATAAACTTCACTTAAAGTGGGGATGAGTTTTGATGAGGATAATTTGGGCTTTAATGTTGGTGAAGGAATCATTGAGTCCCATAAGGAACTACATCATCCAGTGATGTTGATGGTTTTCAATCACATGTTTCATAGCACCACAGGAGCAAGATGGGATGAGTTCAAAGTTGAGAAGCTCATGAAATAAACCCTTCAATTTGGAGAAATAGAGGCTAAAGGAGTCATCACCTTGGGTAAGGTAATGGATGGACTACTTCAATTCATAAATTCGTGGTCCATTATTTTGTGCAAAACATTGTTCCAACTCAAGCCATAGTGCATGAGCTGTCTCAACATACACAATACTGTTTTTTATTTCAAGATATATTACATTTTGAAGCCAAGTCACAACCATGTCATTGCATTCAAGCCATGGTTCTAACAAGGGATCATTAGGAGTAGTAGGTGCCTGTAAGATACCATCAATAAACCCCAATTTCTTTTTGATTCATAATGGGCAACGAACGATGCGTGTCCGGGAATGGTAATTATCAGCAGTGAGAAGATGATTGGTGAGTAGAGTTGCAGGTCCATCGTTTGGATTAAGAAATTATGGGTTGGAGGGATCTTTAGGGTTTTTGTTGATTGGAGGAGGAGGAGGAGGAAGAGGTGGGTTGTTGTTGTCTGAAGCCATTACGGCTTTGGTACCATGAAGGTTTTGATAAACTGAGTATTTTGCATAAAAACTTGAGAGAACAAAAGCGAATAACAGAGAAGAAGAAAGTTGCAGAAAAGTTACTTATGTGTATTAATATTCCTTGCGTTTACAATGTACAGAGCTTCCTATTTATAGTAATTATATGCATGAATAAAGAATCTGATTCTCTAACTAATTGTACAGAAAATCTCTAACACAATTACATCTCATTTATTCTAGAATCATCCTTGTGTTGCTGCTGGACCTTTGCTGAGCTATGAGGACTCGTGGTTGAGGTGGATTGTTGTGATGATAGCTATTGTGGTGTTTCTAACAAAATTAGCTAGAACGTATGCATATGATGTCAAAATTAAGGCAAGCCTAAAGTAATTAACATGATCAAAAGCAGCTAGCTAGCCTAGCCTGGAGTTCGACAAAATTAAATGGATACCTAGCTAGCTAGTTAATTCTCGATCGATTTGCCTAGGCAAAACGAGGCCGTTAAGAAAAGCTGCAGCCCAGAGGAATTATTAGGGAACATTAATTATAAATGTAGGGGTCAAATTAGTAGCCTATAATTTAGCCTCGAGGTAAAGTCAAAGATCAAGTTAAGAGATAAAGTCATGAAGGGATAGGATCACAAGCTGACTCAGACTCTTAAAAGGAAAGTGATTCAGACACCTAAAAGGAAAATGACTCAGACTTTTAACAGGAAAAGACTTTACAAGACAAGACAAGCTGGACCTCTATAGATATGAGGGGATCCCCTCAAAACAAAAGAACTCTCCATAGACTCTCCATAGAAGCTCCCTATGCCAAACTCCACTACAACTCTAGAGGATCTTTCCTAACTTCTCCTATTGTATTGTGAGATATGTGAGGTCATGAGAAATTGTAAAATTATCTATTATAGTGTATTTTGGCCCCAAAACAACCCGTGGACGTAGGTATTAGGCCGAACCAAGTAAATCTTCTTGTCACTCTTTATTTACTTTTATTCGTTTATTCATTATTTACTTTATGGATAAACACGAAGAGTACCGTTTCGAATCCTGAATCATTTCGTGTGTCAGAGATAACTCTTTCCTCCTTTCCAGTCTGTTATGCAAATTCAGGCACTAATAGTTGGCACCATCTATGGGATTGACTAATCTTCTGCACCGAAATTGTGAGAAGGATGAATCCTAGGCCATTAAGCTCGTCTCCAAATTAATGGATAAGATTCCTTTCAACTTTTCATATATAATTATTTTTCATTATCATTTTGGATAACACAGTTATAGCAAGAAAATTTTGAGATACGAGGTGTGCACAGTGCATGTATGGGGAAGATGCATACACTTAAGGTACCCACTGTGCATGCCACGCACAATGGGCATGGCAGGGGCATGTAGTCTATGATACCCTGTATTTTAGTGTATTTTAATTGAAAGATTATTTTAATTAATTTAAATAGTTCTCATGTTTTAAAATTTATTGGATTTCTCGTTGGTTTATTTTATAATTTTTAAGTTATGAAAATTATTTTGTTATGCTTTATTAATATTAATTATTGTTTTACATTTAAATTGGTCTTTAATTTAAATTAGTTTGTTTATGGATTTTAAAATTTTTATTGTTGATGGATTTTATTATTATTTTATTTAAGATATTCACTACGTTTGAATTATTTTATTAAACTTATTGTTTTGAAAGACATTTTCGTTGGACCAATCTTGTGACCCAAGTTGTGAGGATTGGACCTCATTTCTTTTCCTCACTTTTTCTTTTCCTCTTTCTTTTTCTCTTTTTCTTTTCTTTCTTTCCTTTTTCCCCTGCAATTCTTCCTTCTCTCCCACGTGGGCCCTCCCTTCTCTCTTCCGTCCAATCCTTCTTCCTCCCCCACTGCCGCCGTGCGCCACCTTCCGGCGACACCACCTAGCCCAAGGCCTTCCCCACCCTCCGGCAAGCTCACCCACCACAGTCACCACCTCCTACGCCCCCTCCTTTTCTCTCCTAGTGGTGTAGAGCCCGATTGGCCTATAGCTCACTACATCGTCATGCGCCACCCATTGCCGTCACCGCCCCTCCCATCTTCTTCCTCATAGGCCAACGACCACTCCTCTCTATTTCCAGCTTTTCTCGCTCCGCCGTGAGCCTCCACGCACGGCCTTTAGTGCTCCAGCGCTGTCGTCGCGCCACCTCCGGCCACCAACTTTTCACCACACCACCCTCGACCTCTCAGCAATCTAAACCATCCATCCTCAGTCCCGATCTGCCACCGGTGAAACCCATCTATCTCCATATCCGATTTAGACATTTTGGTCTTCAACCGCCGTCCACGCCGCCACCCAAGGCCAACCACCACCACCATTAGCTTCACTGACACCTCTAAGCTCATCCCTAGCAATTTCAAGTCTTCGTTTGACCTCGTTCAAAATTCACCATTTTTTTACCCACGACTGTAGTGCATTTTGCACTATTCCATTGCTGCGTTGCCTCTCTTAGCATCTCTATGATCCTTCAAAAATTATATTATAGTATTGTAAGTATTTTTCCAAATAACTTTTGAAATTTAAATGTATTTTTGCACTAACTCATTTACTGTGAATTGGTTGGATTGGAGTTATCTGTGTGATTGGATTGTGCTGTATTTTGTTGACGGTTGGCTATTTGTGTTGTGTATTGTACATTGCATATTGGCACGCATATTCATGCTTGTAAATGAAAACTGAATTTTCGCATAATTAGATACACGTTCATGTGTATATTTAAAAATTGAATTTTCATGTGAGAGAAAGGAAAAGAAACTGTAGGGATGGTAGTAAGTAGAAATGATGGTATAGTCCTGCCTGTGATTCCTGCTTACGGTGCACGCGGTTGGGATGGTGGTTGTATTCGGCCTACGATTCTCGCCTATGGTGTATGCGGTAAGGATGTTATAAGCATGGATGGTGGTAGAGTCTCGCCTGTGATTTCTGCCTACAGTGCTCTGTTAGGTACTCATTGTGTGAAAATGAACTATAAGGATGGTGGTCGAATCACGCCTGTGATTCCCGCTTACGGTGCATGCGGTAGGGATGATGGTAAGCAGGGATAGTGGTATAGTCCCGCTTGCGATTCCCGCTTACAGTGTCCGATAAATGGTTGGATTTTGTGTGAATCATTTTCTGAAAAAATGATGGACTATTATTTAGGGGCCAAAATGGAATTTTGATATGTGTTGAAAATATTCTTTTTGGAAAAAAAATGAGGTTTTAAGGCTAAGGCGTATTTCATCAAATGTATGCATGTTGGTTGCATTAATGCACTTTTATCTCGTATGTTGTTTGGATTATTACTTACCTGCGGTATCGTTTTATGGTACAATAGATTTTGATGTCGATGAGGACGACGAGCCTTAGGGATCGACTCTGCGGAGAGACTGACATGTGGTTGCTTTTGGATTATGGGATTTGCTTCCCTTTTGTTAATGTATTTGGCTTTTTACTTTATTTCGGGTAATTGAATAACTTTTTAAAGGCATTTTATTTTGATAATCTGTATTTAAAATTCTGGTACTTAGTTGACTTATTTAATTTATCCACTACGACTTTTGTGGTGCTCTGGTTACATGTTGTACACACTTGAGCACTTATCATTAAGATGTGTGACCCGTGTTATCATCATCCCGACGTCACGATTCCTGCATTTCTGTACGTGCAAGTTGGGGCGTTGCATAGTCATGCACCCAATGGCTCACGCTGGCATGCATGAGAGCCTGCCCCCCCCTTTCCTTTGCCTGGTGTAAGTCAGGCTCGGCTACCACGCCAGATGTTTATACTACGAGAGCAACGCCTTCTGTTGGCCCTTCGTCGTAGCACTGCACCGTTCACGCTGTGCACTGTGAAAGCACTATAAGCACGTTGTGGTGCACCCCAAAAATCCAGCCACCAGTTTGCTCATCACCATCTTCTGTCGTTGGTGGAGTAGTTCCCAACGACATTAGCGCCCCCCGCCACCGATCCTTGTCGTTGTAGCGAACCGTGCATATTGTGCGCCGTGCAAACATTCGGAGCACGTTGCAGCACCCCCTGCACCCATTGATCCTCGCCGTTGTAGCACATCGTGCACGCTATGCGCCATGTGAACACTGGGAGCACGTTGCCGAGCACCCCAAGTGAAACAACTCGACCACCACCCAGCCTGCCGGCTTCTTCTGTCGTTGGCATGGTGGTTCCCGAACACGATGACACCGTTCAACGTCAACTCTCACCACCATCACCGAAGCTCATTGTAGGAGCTGTTCGACACCAACACCACAATGTGCTCGCCAGCCCAACCCAATTGTGAGCTCGCGGACCCACCCACAGCCATGCCATGCACCTCCCACGTTTTCCATAGCCTTCATAGAGTTGCTCTCCGTCCCCTCGTCGTCCAACGTCATAGTTTTCCTTGTCCTTCCCAAATTGCCAAGCACTGTTCTGTATGAGCTCCCGTGAGCTAAGGAGGTCCATATGAGTTGTCATCGAGTTCACTAGCTTTTTCTATTGCCAGTGTGATGGTTGCCAACCAGGACGTCATTCCTCGCCACCATCGCTGTTCAATGAGCCATGCAAGTTGCAACAATTCGTGACGATGTGCAACCGCGACATCTCCTCCCCAGCACCTCCACAGGCACGGTTCAAAAGAAACTACCATGATCGTGCTACCGTGAAATTGCCACAGCCCTTTGCCTAGCTCCACTGAAATTCCTAGTGCCACTAACTTGGAATGCCAATCACAGTTGCGTCATATGAGTTGTCCCACCGCGTTGCCCAAAACAAATTAGTCGTCTAGTGAGTTTGCTTGCTGCGGGGTTTGCCAATGTGTTTTCTCGCCACAACGGGCTTCTTCGCCACAATGACTTCTGTATATGGTTTGCTCGCCACACTCCACTGGAGTTTGCTCGCCACCCTTCACTCTGGTTGGATTTGGTCACCCATAATAATTTACTCGCCACAGTGGGCCAGTTCCTTGCCAGTTTCCCACCACACTAAGTGTCCCTCGCCAACTGCTCATCACCCAGGGTGTCCCTTACCATACACAATATTTTCCATGCCATACCCATGAATGTTTCATCAACAATTTTTTCATGCAAAAATTGTCTAGAAGTAAACGACCTCAGTCATAGAGGAATTGAAAGAAGTAATCAAATTACTCTGGCTGTGAAGCCCCTCTCAAGCATCGCTCGCCACCTTAATCCATTTTCATCAGAATAGATAATTTGGTATTGCAGGCATCCCGAGTCTTCATCAATGCTACATCATGGCCACCTGGGCATCACTCGAGTGTCACCAGCCTTCACTACACTTTAGCGGAATGGCTCAGGTTCACAAATCTCAATTTGTAATTTGTATTACACTAACCGATTTAGTTTTTGGTGAAAACCTATCAGGGCAGTCAAACTCAGTCTTCAGCCATAACCTACAGTTAACCACCAAAGGTCGAGTACACACTCGCGGTGTAATAAAAACGGGTGCGAAAGTCAGAAGACCTCGCGACCCTTTCAACAGTTAGCCACCAAAGGTCGAGTATATACTTGCGGTGCACCCAATGAGTTAGTCACCAAAGGTCAAGCATATGCTTGCGGTGAAATCTCAAAAGGCGTTGAGGTCAGAAACCCCTGCGAACCACTTAACAATTAGCTACCAGTGTCGAGTCTAACTCGTGGTGCAGAGTAACAGGTGGGAAAGGTCATGGACCATCCTACCTCTACAGTTAGCCACCAGTGTCGAGTCAATACTCGCGGTGCAGCCAACAGGCAGGAAAGGTTCCAGGCACCTAATGTAACAGCCCGCTAGAAATTCATTGGTGGAATTTCTATTGACTTTAGGAACCTCGTGAAAACCCTATAAGTTTTCACGAATCAACCAATCGCACAGGTTTTAGTTTATCAACATAGTCAGTGTTATCACTCACTATAGTGCTAGAAATATGAGTTTAATTATTTGAGATAGTTAGAAGTGTCAGAATGCGTTATGGTCTACGCCATTAGACTCAGTTGATTATTTAGGATTTTATGGCGTATTAACCCATTTTCATAATTTCGGACGAAACACCTGTTTGAAACTGTGATTTTATTTTTAGGGGTACTTCGGGGTTGAATTTCGATAAACGATTTTCACTATAGGTTAATATGAATATTTAGGATTTTTCAGTACTAAGTTTATTATATGTTTTTTTGGAGTGAATAGTAACCTCGATAAGCGCACCAAGTGCAGTGTTTTCAAAATCACAGTGTGGAATGTCCAAATTAGGTTAGAGAAGTTTTATTTGGACACTTGGCAAGATCTTAGCCACACATAGTGAATAGTATTAGACACTTGGCTCATAGAGGAACAATGAGTTGGATTATGAAGGAATCAAAATGTGAGATCATGCCACTTAAGCGAAACGCTATTCTTTTTCATCTGATAAACCAATTTTGTGCCAGATCGAAGAGGGTTTCAACCCTAGTGAAACCCTAAATGGTTGGAATCTAATTGAAACCCCAAAAGCTTGGTTGAAATCGAAACCCTAAACGGTTTCCCCAAACCCTAAAGTTGGCTTCCAAACCCTTTTTAATCCGATTTCTAGCATTGTGTTTAATCACTTGATTAAATCACTTTCACATGCTATTAATTTCTCAAATTCTTGTTATGACATCATTATCCAACCTTTTAAACCTTGGAAATTTGATTGGGCCAAGAAAAATTGGATTTGGACTTGATAGCATCTCAAACCCTAACCAAACCCCCTTTAAACCCCAAATTGAAGCCCACTTGGTTAAGGCCCACCAAGACCCACGAATTTGGCCACCTTGGCAAAGCTTCTTGAAGAAGTTTTTCCTCCCCCTTTTGGCAGGCCATCCACTGGCCTTGGCTGCCCCAAATAGTTCCTTGATGTGAGGGATTGAGCCACCTCATCACACCCCTTCTAGAAGGCAGCTGCAGCAGCCCACTCCCCCTCCACTTTATGTCACATAACCACCTCTAATCAATGGTCATTCAAGCCCATACCTCACCCTTCAGATGTCTAGAGGCGTGCAAGGCACCCTTTGTTTCATTTCATCACTTTTCACCTCGTTCTTAGAGAGAAACTCAAAAACGCTCTCTCGGACAGATTTCTGGGCCGTTTTGCGTGGCGCTTTTCGACCCTTTGTAAGTATTTTTGCATGATTACTCCTTCATAAAAGTTGTTCGTCTTTGAGTTTAGTTTCCGTGGATATATTATTTGTTTCTTTCCATGCTCATTTGATCGGTCAAAAGTATTTTTAACCATGGAAAGGTCATTCTGGGCGTGAAACTGGAGAGTATGTTATGTTTTGGAGTTTTTGATCAAGCTAATGGACATATCTTGGTCCGAAACGTTTATGGAGTGTTGTGAGAATGTTTTTATGAATGGTCATTGAGGTTTTATTGCATGGCTAAAGCTTTTGATGATAGATTTCCTTAGATCTAGAAACTTGAAAACTGGAGGTGGAAAAACAGTTTCTGTTTTGGGAAAGTTTGAATATTTCGTGGTTTAATCTTACTCCAAAGGCTTTGATATTTTTATATGATGATTCTAAGTCTCTTATTTTCATTTTAGGATGTTATTTTGAAGATATTTAGTATTAGTTCCAAAGATATGATTTTTCTATGCAAGAGGATTTTTGTTAGGCCTAAGATTTGATGTTGTTGAGTTAGATTCATGTTTTATTGAGTTTTAGCCATGTGATTTTAAGTTTTATGGTTGGATCTTCTTTAGGACACATTCTTAAACCATGTGATGTTTTAGTTTGAAGATCACATGTCTTTAAGCCATGGATCAAGAGATTTATCAAAGCTAGTTTAGAGAAAAGTTTCTGTTTTTGGACTAAGTGTAAAACCAAAAATTCCAAGTGTTGTTTTGTGATTTTTGATGACTTTTGTTTGATGATTTAATGTATGGTTTATCTTAGGATGATGTTGTGAATATGTTAGAAGTAAGATTTGATTTTTTTGGAATTCTTGGAGATGTTTTTATTAAGGTTAAAATTTGTGATTTAAGGGTTTGCTTTTATTAAAAGTTTGGATCTCTTTGCAAAAGGTTTGGTGTTGATGATTAGCTTTTTCTTAATGGATATTTTAAGTGTGTTTTAAACTTAGGATGGAAAGATATTTGTTGCAAAAATATTAGTTTGATCATGAGTTTTTAAAATTTGAAGGAATTGCAACAAATCAAGGGAAATATAGCCTATGTAAGTTTCGGACCTATAGAGTTTTAACAGTTGTGTTTAGTTTTAATTTTTTTTCTAAGTTGATATTTGAGTTTAGGATAAAATTTACATGAGGAATGTAAATTTTGGTAATTTTTGGGCTTAGGATGTGAAATCCTTAAGTTAGGGGTAAAATGGTCATTTTCCCACATGTAGAGGGTAATATGGTAATTTTACTCTAAGTTGTCTCTTTTCACATTTCTAATTGTTAGTAATTAAATTTCTAACTTTTAGAATACCCTCTTACAGCTCCTCATGTTTCGCGATTTATTCTCATAGAACGCGACGATCGAGGTAAGTTAGCTATTAACTTACTATCAGTTTACTATGTATGTGTGATGGGTAAGGAAACTACAATTTATGTTTTTATGTTGTAATATATGCCATGCCATGCCATGCCATGTCATTACATGTTTATCTGTTACATGAATTATTCTATCACGAAATACTTATCTGTTACATAATATATTATGTCACATGTTACTATCTGCTGCAAGTATGTCACGTTATGTATGCCATCTATTACATGTGTGTCATGTCATGTAGTATTTACTGTCACATGTTATGCCATGTTACAAAATATTGTATGTTACATGTTATGCCATGTTATAAAATATTATCTGTTACACGTATGCCATGTTATGAAATATTGTCTATTACACTCATGTCCCAAAGTATGTCATGTCAGTCATCTTACGTTCATGTCAAGTTACGCTACGTCAGGACTTCTGTCTTTCCGTATTCATGTCATCCTGTCTCGACAGTTTTGTTAAGTTATTCATGTCAATCAAGACCCTAAGCGCTAGGATGGGGTAATATCCTAGTGGAACTCCTTTGTTCACGCTGGAGTGTTTAAATAGGTGTGAAATTCCCTGGGTTGACTAAGTACAGTCAACAGGTTGCGAATGGGGCCTAACTAGCTGGTCACCGGAGCGCGCCAGGCACTAACGCCGATGGAGCCATACTTTATTTACGCGTGTCCACAACAAGTGTGGCACGAACAATTCATGGGGCCACAACAACTGTGGAGCATGAAGTATGGGGCCACAACAACTGTGGAGCATACACTACGTGAGACACAGCAATTGTGACACGTAGAATACGTGGGGCCACAACAACTGTGGAGTACGTATTAACGCACTCACAGCTGGTATAGATACCTGTATTGTGATGCGGTAATCGGCAGGGACACATGGCTCAAGGGGACCCGTGTAGCACCCATATGGTCATTTAAACGATAAGTCTATTGAATAAGATTCCAAGTTCATGTATTTCATGTTCAAGTCATGTTTCACGTTATGTTATGTTCAAGTTTACGTACATGTCAAGTTTCAAGTTTATGTCACGTTCATGCTATGTTTCAAGTCCATGTTATGTTGCAAGTTCACGTTCATGTCAGGTTATGTTCATGTTCATGTTACGTTCAAGTTCACGTTTATATTACGTTATGCTCAGGTTCATTTTATTTTTAAGTTCATATTCAAATTATGTATGTTCACGTTCATACTATGTTTCAAGTCCATGTTATGTTTCAGGTTCACGTTCATGCTATGTTGCTAGTCCATGTTGTGTTTTAAGTTTACGTACATGCTATGTCATGTCAAGCTAAGTTTCAGTTTCAATTCAAGTTATGTCAGCTCATGCCATGTTCTGTCAAGTCACGTTATGCTTATTATTTCATGCCATGTTATGTCAAGTTATGCTATGTTATTATTGATTTTGATTATGCTTTCATGATTTTACTACCATGCATGCATCTTTAACCTGTGTGGAAGTTTCCTGTTAACTTGCTGAGATTTGTAATCAAATCTCACCGTGGTAGTTCCAACTACCATTCCCCCCGAATGGTAGGCGATGTGTCAGGATCAGAGCAGGGAGCAGACATTAGCAGACTGGAGGAGGTTGACTAGACGCAACGCGGAGTTTGCAGCCTCTATAGTTAGGTCTTTGGATAGTATTCCGGCATCGTTAGTCGAGTTACGCGAGTTACTCAACGAATTTGCCTGATAGTGTATTTTGGCAATGTAAATATGGAGTCTGGTCTCCCATGTTTTGAGATTACAGTCTACTAAGACCCGTACTGTAATCGTGGATGTTTTATTTGTTAAGTATGAATGGATTACGCTTTAATTATTTGGGATATTATAAGTTTGGTGCATAGTATTGTTCAAAAAAAAAATTATCCGCTGCGAATATTGCATAATGCTAGATGCATGTTAGGAATATTGCATCTTATATGTCATGAACGGGGGCAGGTAACCTTGTGTTGCATGTCCCGACGCTTCGGATGTCCGTCCGATCCCAAGCGGAATCTGGGGGCGTCACACCTAACAGGTGGACAACTCTTTAAATTGCCTTACCTCTTTCACAAGGACAATAGTACAAGCACAACATCTTCTTTAGCAAACGCAGAGTGTTTATACTCGCACTACAACCGCCTTGAGCAGGTTACCTTTGGGAATGGGTGTCCTTCGGGAATGAGTTGACAAGTTCAACAACAGCCTAAGTTGGATCCAGGGGGCCAATGAGCTCCTTAACCACTTAAGCGGAGGTTACTACTAAAAAACACCAACAGCAAAATGAGAATACCAAAATCTACATCGAGGGGCAAAAAACCCACCACTATCAACAAACAACAAAACAATACTAACAACAATTTACACCAAGGAGGCAAAAAATTCACTGCTACCAATTAAAGCAAAATCGATTGTAAAAATACACACAAAAAATCAATCATGGAAATGTGCACACTTTGTCAACAATAAACAATCTCTCACAACAAACATCTACACAAATAAACAAACTCAAACTCAAAATCGAGCTTCACACTCATAATTAATGTGATTGGGTACACTTCCGGCCTATCTCTCCAAGCTGAGCTCAACACTGCTTAGCACAAAACAAATAGAAAACTAGGGACCGAACAACAAACCAGGGACCGAACAACAAACCAATGACCAATTTTCTAAATTTATTTTGCAGATTATTGACTTGAAGATTCTCAAGGTGTTCTTGTACAACAAATCGTCGTTAAGAATCGCGGACATCTGTAGGGGTCAAATCAGCAGCTTACAATTTAGCCTCGAGATAAGATCGAAGATCAAGTTAAGAGATAAAGTCATGAAGGGATAGGAAAAGCTGACTCAAACTTCTAAGAGGAAAGTGATTCAGACACTTAAAAAGAAAATAACTCAGACTTCTAACAGAAAAAGACTTCACAAGACAAGTTGGACCTTTATATATATGAGGGGATCCCCAACAAATCAAATGAACTCTCCATAGAAGCTCCCTACTCCAAATTTCACTACAACTCCAAAGGATTTTTCCTCAATTCTCCTATTATATTATGAGATATGTGAGGTCATGAGAGATTGTAAAATTACTCATTAACAGTCATTCTTATTCGTTTGTGGATTTCACCCCCAAACAACTCGTGGACGTAGGCATTATACCGAACCACGCAAATCCCTATATCTCTCTTTATTTACTTTATTCGCTTATTTATTATTTACTATGACTGCCACGATGATAATTTGGGTAGTCTTGAACACATAGAAAAAGGAGTTCCTCTTCATCAACATCCATTCTTTGTCGAAGCATGCCTTCAGGAGTACTGCCATTTTTGGGATTGAATATTTATTGAAGACTAGCGCTGCTCTATGGCTATGGGTCTTGTTGTAAGGCACTGATAAATCGTTTTCAAGCTGCATGCCCACATGGAACTTCTTGAACTGGCTTGCGAATTCGGAAACCGATATGTATCGGTATGGTCTTGTTCTATCAGCCCAGTACTGCTCTTGGTCCTTCCTCGACGTAACCTGAATGCAGTATACATGGCACCATATTGGTATAGACACGACTAAGTTTAATTTTCTTCATATTATGCCATAATTATGCCTATGACACAACCTCGTCATTTCATAACTTTAAAGAAAAATAGAAATATTTTATTGACAAAAGAATTACATAAAATTAATTATACAAACTGACTTGAATTAATATGATTTGTTAAATTGTAAAGTTATTTTTATTATAAATTAAGAGATTTGTCACATTTTGTAAAATTATTTTTGTATAGTTTATTTATGTATTAAAGAAGATAATTGGGTTAATGGTAGTCTAATTACACTGGATGGGCTGGACCAATAATTATAACAATAGGAGATATTCAACTCTTGCAAGAAATCGGCAGTGCCCTCTCTCAGGGCACCTAAAGCCACAGCTTCCGAAGAAGTGGAGAATGTCCTCTCGTGGGCCCTGGTACACAATCTGGCCCTCCGCTAAGAGAATGATGTAGTCGAAGAGGTCGAACGTCTCCGGAGCCGGCAGGAGTAAGGACATTAAAATGGTGGCCTCCGTTAGATGGACGATCTGTTGCAAACATTTCACAATTTGGTATGTCGTGGAGCTATCAAGACCCGTTGATACCTCATCCATGAATAGTGTCTTTGTGGGTCCAACGATCATCTCTCCTGTATTTACAATTTTGTGACGTAATTACAACCAAAATTAGGATTATGAATCACCTATTTTAAAAAGAATATCATATATTTTTTATTTTTTATTATTTTTCTATAACAAGTACATAGTATATGGATGATAAGTAAAACAAATCAATTAGTTTAATAAGAATAAAATAAAAAATAATAAAAAATAATAAAAAATAATTTTAAAATATATAAAGTGTGTGGTATGGGATGCTGAAAAGTAACATCACTCACCTCTACAAGCAGAAATGCCACATCCATGCTTTCTGAGAAGGTAGGTAGCAGTGGCGGATCTACATATGCCTTGAGGGGGGCCATGCCCCTCCAAAAATTTTTTCAAAATTCAAAATAACCACTACATTTTATTCATAATTCCATGTATATAGAAATTGGTCTTCCAAAAAAATTTGTAATTTCCTTATTCTCATATGTTTTCTAAAATTTTGTAAAATCTCAATATACATAGAAATGCCTCTCTCTAATTGTTTTCCTATAACCCTTAGATTTTGTATAATTTTTATATATTATCTATTTTCAAGGATGTGGCCACACTAAAATTAAATTAAAACTAAGATTATGAAAATTAATAAAGTATTAACATTGACCCCAAAGTTTTTTATTATAAAATATTAAGTTTCTTAATATAGAATCCAAAGTGAAAATATTAGGAAAACCATTAAGATTGATGATTTATATGAAAAATAATGGAGATGATTTATCCTTTAAGCTTCATTGAGTAAGGAAGATTTTATTTAAGGTCTCAATTGTAGTATACTATGCTTAATGTGACACCACAATAGATAGGTCTTACATGAAATTTGATAAAGTAGCTTAGATATTATAATGAAAGATAACATTTTAAAAGGTCACTTGATAGTTTATAGGAAGAAAAAAATTTCTAAATATTTCATATTTACAAGAATAATAATAGATGAATATTATTTTATGAAATATTGTCGTGAAAAATCTGAAACATTCATTAAATTGTGTTTTAAAAATTTATTTCTATGTTATTTGGCAAATTATCAAGATCTAATTTTTTTTTTTTTATATATGCTTTATGATTTTGTAATGTTTTTTTCATTTTACATAAACATCTTGTGCAATAAAAAAGTTGGCCCCTCCTAAGAAAAATTGTTGGTTCTGCCGCCACCAGTAGCTGGTGAGAATTTACAACTTATCTAAAAAACTAAATTAGTAAAAATTAAATTACTTTATTTATATTTTAATACTTTTATTGCATGAATCTAAAATATTTAAATTAAAATGAATAATAAATACCTTACAAAAAATGAGTTAGTAAAATTGATGGATTTAAATTTAAATTATATATATATATAGATTTAGTTTATATTATGACAAATGGAGTATACATTTATATATATTTAATTAATTAACCTGTGGTCACTCGTTTTTCTGTCCACCCGATATCCCTCGTTGCATTTCATCTCCAACAGGCAACAATGGTGTCCTTGCATCTGTCAAGCCCTAATATCTGTTCCGTTCCATTCAATATGAACCAAAAAGAAAAAAGGACACATTATTAATTAAGCTAGCTATAAATGCAGGTAATTCATGCCATTAAGCACAAAGTTGGACAAATATAGTTTTAATGCTTTGTGCAAGGTGAGAGGTTGCTTGATTAGTCGGCGACTCGAAACATGCTAAAAAGTAGGGAAGATTTTGTGATCGGCAGATCAGAAAGTGTCAAAAAACCAACGAGCCAAGAGGTCCCAAGTCTCCAACAACACTTGCAAAGTAGGTGGGCGGAAAATCTTGACGAGTTGAAAACTTGGAAAGACTTTGGCGAGTTGTTGCAATTTTAATGGCTCAAAACTTCAAAAGTCATAGACTGGAAACTTCTTTACGACCATACAAAGAACTTGAGGCCAAAAGTGGGAAGAAAATAAGAGAGGGAAGCATGCGTTGTACGTGTACGACCAATAACAACAATAAAAGTTAAAAAAAAATGCATTCAGATCTGCTCAGATCTGTAAGGAATGAATACGGTTTCTGCATTCGCCTACAGGGGAAAAAAACAAGAATATCCACATCTATGAAAAAAGCAAACCCGATAGGAAAGCACAACAGAATTAAAGATCAACCCGATAGTGAAAGAAAAACAAAAAATAAAAATCGACCGAAAAGAAAAAGACTAAGAACACTGAGATCTGAACACGATCTCTTCAAATATATGAAGATCTGTTCAGATCTATAGGAAAAAAAAAAAAAAACAACAACAGAAATAAAACGAGTTAAAAAAAATGTACATCAACTCAGATCTGTCGGAAATTAGTTCATTTACCTACAGATCCACGATGGAAGAAAAAATATAGACAGCGGTGAACAGAGAGTGTGACCAAATGTGAGAAACCGTGAAAAAACCCAACGAGAGAGGGCCATTGTTGCGAAAAATTTACAGAGACAGAAAGAAATGCGAGCTTCAGATACGAAAGGTGAGAGTGAGTTTGAAGGAGGTAGATAGAGAGAGAGATATCAGAAAGTGGGAGAGAGCTTCGAGATGAGAGAACATCGGAGAGAGAGAAGGAGAAGATGGAATGAGGGGGAAGATTCGGGGAAATTTTAGGCTAATTCGGGAGAAGATGACATGTGATGGCCGACAGTGCGGTTTGTGGAAGCGTTGCACGTTGGGGAGAGCAGAAGAGGAGCAGGGAAACGTACTGGACCCTCCACTTCGGCCGTGGAAACGTACTGGACCTTACACACAGTTTTTACCTTGTGTCTTTCTCTGACGCGGCGAAGGTGGGTTGGTTGTTTACGAAACGTCGAAATGTGTCTTTCGATGACTTTTGTTTTTTGACGGTTTCTTTATTAGTAATGCTAAACAACTTTTCCAGTTCAACGCATCATATTTTTTGAAAAATTTTAAATTTTAAATTTTTTTAATATTTTAAATTTTTTTTTGAGTTTATTCTTTTTAAACTAATTCAATTTTTCTATTCATTAATCATATATTAAATATTTGATAAAAGAAAAAAATAATAAAAATTAAAAAAAAATATGGTGTGTGAAGATTGTGTGAATAGTAAGAAGTTGTGTAGATTTTTTCTTTTTTTAATGGTGACTTGAACGTTGAATTGGACAGCAAGCCAAATCAAAGATTTTAAATTTTTTGAACTCGCATCTAATGCATGTAAATAAGAATGCATGTAAATAAGAATTTTTTCTGGATTTGCTTTGTTGAATATAAATATGGAATGAGAGAGTTAGATATGATCAAATTTTATAAAAAATAATTGGAAGATCGAAAAAGTTAAATAAAAAATATTATAAAATGAAAATATTATTAGAATATAATTTTATAATATTACTTTTATTTTAAAATTTAAAATGTCAATTAATTTTTATTTTTTATTTTAAAAAATTATAATGATTATTTTGAAAATTTTATATTTCAATTATGTTTGAAAATGAGATGTGACGAGATACGACGAGACGATATGAAAATTTTGGAACGAAAGTAAGGGGATGAACAGTGTTCTCATCAATTTTTTTTTTAATTAATTTATTTATTTAATTTCCTGTTTTTCTCATCAAATCCGATTCTCTTATGTTCGCCGATTAAGGTGAGTTTGGATGCTGAGGTTTTTTCTTTTTTTGGATAGGTTGGAAATTAGTTGAGATGAAAGTTAAAAGTTAAATAAAATATTTTTAGAATATTATTTTTTACTATTATTATTATTTTAAATTTTAAAAAATTAAAATGTTTATTATATTTTGTATAAAAATTTCAAAAGTTTATAATGATTTAATAAAATTAATTGAGATGAATTAAAATTATCTTTATAACCAAACCACCAAAGTTTGTTGTCGTTTTACATTTTTAAAATTTATCCATCTTGTACTATAGGTCTCTACTTTGTAGAAACACTTTCCTTGTCTTTTTCGTCTTCTCACTTATACCGTTCCTCATTTTTCCGCATAAACTTCTCTCTAGCTTTCAAATTGATTGTGGTATATACGTTAAATTAATTTAAATTAAACCAAATTACAAAACAGTGTCAAATATAGGTTTGTATTTTTTACAGGACATGATGTCAAATTTTTTACTGAAAAAAATTAATTTTTTAATAATAGAATCTACTTTTTACAAAATCATTGCATGGCGCTAACTTGCGCACTCCACGACTGTATGTAGTATTATTTAATGAGTTAGTTTACATACAGTCTCCAAATGGAAACTGCTCATGCAAGCCTATTCAGTTATGTTTAAAAAAAATTTAAAATTACAATAATATCTTTTTTAAAATAGCAATATTGCTACGTACAGTTTCCATTTGGAGACTGTAATGCGAGTCTAGGTAATTTTATCTTTAAAATTTTTTAAAATTACAAAAATATCGCTCCTAAAATGATGTTTTTTCTCATTTAATAAAGGGCTTGCACATACAGTCTCCAAGTGGTGACTGCAAATAGAATTTCTCTTTTAAAATAATTTTTTTTTCTTTTATCTCAATTCATTAATGGAACTGCATACGCAATCCCTCATTTAGAATTGCAAATATAATTTTTCTTACCTAATAGGACACATTTTAACATATATGGTGGCCGCATATATATATATATATACACATTAATTTCTCGGAAATGAATAGTCCGTCCCGGCGGCCGATGCACCTATATAAGGTAGTGGCACAAACGCGTTGTACATTTGAAAATCTTCTTTCTTTTAATTTGGTGATTTAATTATATTATATATATGCATTCATTTTATTTTTGTTTTGCCTCCGATCGAATTTCTCAAGTACCATTTGTTTCTGATATATAAGCACAATTAATCTATGATCAATATTAGTATATAATATTTCAAGGATGAAACAACATCAAGAACATAAAATCGAAATATTAATTAATATATATATATATATATATAAATGCATCAGCTTAATTTAATTATACAACACACCCGTATATATATCTGATAAATTAACAAGTTTACAATAATCAAGCCTTCAGAAAGCTAAAAGTAGTACTATATACAACACGAGACATGCAGTACTAGAAATCAAATAGAACGAGATCATGCGTTTTGTAATTCCCTATATACATATATACATAATCAACACAATGAAAAAAAAATTAATCAGGCAGATCTGCATTGATTACTATACCAGCTAACTAGTGATGGCCGGGGCAGGGCGGTCCAGGACTTGGGATATATGTGCAGCTATTAGGCCCCGAAGGTTGCACCGGAGTACGATCCGGAAACAACACAGCCTTCTCCACACCGTATTTTGGATTTGTGCCAGTACCACCCATCGGCCTGATGGCCTGACCAAGATCAGCCATGACCATGAAAATCAAGAACAAAACCATCACCACTTTTGCAGTAGTATTACTATTGATACTGCTCGAAAGGTGGTTTCTCCTCAGGAAGGACATTGTTTCTATGAAGAAATTAAGGATGTGATACGTGATAATAATCGTAAGAGATCGATCGAGCACCAGCTTGGAAGTTGGCGTTAGAATTTGATGAACACGATGTCTCTGATCTCGCTAGTGTTATATAGGTGATATTGATGATCGATCATTAGAATTCAGGGAAAATTCCGCATCATTTTCCGGGAAAGATCAAGAGTTGCCAAATTAAGGTTTGCTAGCTACTTGCTATATTATATTGAATATTGTACGTCTCTTTCGTGCCGATCAGCCTGCTAATTCTTCTGTTAGAAACTTTCTGGAAATTAAAGCTTCGTACCGCGTACGGCGGACTGACCATGATCTCTTGCGGGCGCCCGCCGTGAGAAAATCATGAATACCGCTTCCCGATTAATACTAGGGTATCGCATGATAATATTCCACTTCAATCACAGCACTTGGAGCTTAATATTTAGCGAAGCAAAAGATAGATCAACAGCTAGAAAATTAAAAGGATTTAAATAACTAAAAAGTAGCACTTAATTTAATTGACTAGCTAGCAGCTAGCTCGCAAGATCTCAATGGTAATCAGGCATATATCTGCATGTAATGTGACCTTGATAACTGCATGCAGGAAGTGGATTAATTAACTTGTGAGGTTATCTTTTTATATATAGTGCGATAAAAGTGTGGTACATTTAATTTTCTTTAATTATTTAATAAGTGGATTATATTATATGTTGATCAATTTTCATGTCCCTTATTTTTTTTTTTAATCTCGATCGTCTTTTCAGCTTGCGGGGGAAAAAAATCTCACATGCATCATCTTGAGGGTATGTTATTTAATATCTATTTATAAACAGTTCGCTACCATTCAGGATATGTTATTTAAAAGTTATTATTCACAAATAATTAAATATTATTTTAGTATTATTTATAAATTATTTCACTATTATTTACAGATGATCTAAAATACTAGCATCTAAACGAAGACAGATTCACTTTAGAGTCTCTTTTGAGCTTAATTCTCCATCCTTGAACCTAAATGAAGACGAATTTAAAATCCTTTTAACATCTAAATGAAGACGAATTTACTTTTAGAGTCTCTTTTGCGCTTAATCCCCCTTCCTTGATCCTTCTCAGCAGTTCCTTCGTGACCATCGTTTCAACAGGTTCACTCCTTAATTTTGGACGTATATACTTACGTGCTGGACAAGCAAAAAAATTAAACCAACGCCCAACGAACGCGAGAATCTCTCACCTTTAACGCAGCAATAATGGGAAGAGTTCCGTGTAAATTAAACGGTTTGATCATCTGTGCAAGTAATTCGGGAAAACACCATGCATAAAGAAATACGCCTGTTTTGCATAAAGAAATTAAATCAAAGGAAAACACCATGCATTGGTTCTGAAGCTAGAAAGAAGACAAAAACTCCGCGTGTATTCAAGAAAGTAAATATTTTTACCGGAGAAATTAGAACGTACGCAGATGATATCGAAATTAAGGCGGGCCTGAAGTACTTAACATGATCAAAAGCAGCTAACGAGCCTAGCCTGAAGTTCGACAAAATTTAATAGATGCCTAGCTAGCTAATTAATTCTCGATCGATCTGCATAGGCAAATCGGGACCGCTAAGAGAAGCTGCAGTCCAAAGGAATTATTATTAATTAAATGGGGAACATTAATTATAAATGTAAAAGATAAAGTCACGAAGGGATAAAATCACAAGCTGATGCAACAGCACTGCTTACAAAAGTTGATCGGTGGACAACAGTCAAAATTTATCGGACTCAGGACCGATTCACGTATTCTATTGCGCAATGGGCATTTACGAACTCTCTGTTTAGAGATATACCCCGTATCCAAATTTCTCAATACTTGTTAAAGTTTCACAGTGGAAAGGATTCACCAGAAGTTTATGTCTGTAATATTTAGTTTACTGCTTTCAGTTATTTATCAAGTCTGTAATAGATAGTTTATGCTTTGTATTGATGGTTAAGTTATTTGAGTAATACAAGTATCTCAGTTTGGCAGGAAAAAAAATATATCACAAGCTAACTCAGACTCCTAAGAGGAAAGTGATTCAGATGCCTAAAAGGAAAATGATTCAAACTTTTAACAGAAAAATATTTCACAAGGCAAGTTGGCCCTCTATATATATGAGTGGATCCTTCACAAAACAAACGAACTCTCCATAGAAGCTCTCTATGCCAAACTCCACTACAACTCCAAATGATCTTTTCTAACTTCCCCTATTGTATTGTGAGATATGTGAGGCCATGAGTGATTGCTTCAACCCTTTCAACAATATGGCTAAGCCATATAGTATATGGCCAGTGATTCTCGTTCCATATAACTTGCCTCCATGGTTATGCATTCTTTATGACGTCTCTCATTATTTCTGGTCCAAAATCATCGGGGAATGAAATAGATCTCTACTTGCAGCCTTTGGTAGATGAGTTGAACGACCTTTGGGAAAACGGGGTTGCTACGTACGATGCCTCCACCAAGACTAATTTCTTACTTCATGCAGCTTTATTATGGACAATCGACGACTTTCCAGCATATGGTAACCTTTCCGGGTGGTCAACCAAAGGGAAATTGGCGTGTCCAACTTGCAACCTAAGCACAGATTCTATGTGGTTGACCTACAGCCGAAAGCATACATATATGGGTCATCGTCGATTTTTACCACCTGATCACATATGGAGAACTAAAAAACGTGTGTTCAATGGTAGAGAAGATCATCGCTCACCACCACTTTCTCTAACGGGACCAGAGGTTATCAATCAACTAACTCGTCTTCGAGATGTGCACTTTGGGAAGGGTGTAAAGAAGCGCAAACGTACTCCGGAAGAATTGAATTGGACAAAAAGGAGTATATTCTTCACTTTGCCATATTGGTCAACAATTAAGCTTTGACATAATCTGGACGTGATGCATATCGAGAAGAACATTTGCGACAACATATTGGCCACCTTAATTAACATTCCCAAGAAAACAAAAGATAATATCAATTCACGCTGTGACCTATCAAACCTTGGTATTAGAAATGAATTGCATTTGATCCATGATGGAGAGCGGTGTAGTATGCCACATGCATGTTTCACATTATATAAAGATGAAAGGAAAAGTTTTTGTGAGTGGATGTCGAAAGTGAAATTTCCTGATGGCTTCGCTTCGAATATCACCAAATGCGTGTCTGTTGCAAAGACTCCTTCCTGTTGCAATTGGTGGGTACTTAAGGAATGATATTAGCTTGGCGTTGATTGAACTTAGCAATTTCTTCAAAGAGTTGTGCGCAAGAACACTTGATGTGAACCTAATGACCCAACTTGAGAGTGATATCGTGGTCATTCTATGCAAGTTAGAGATGATCTTTCCCCCATCATTCTTCGATATTATGGTCCACCTAGCAGTTCATTTACCTCGTGAAGCCTTGCTTGCAGGCCCAGTACAATATAGGTGGATGTACCCTTTTGAGAGGTATCTTGGTAAATTCAAGCGGTATGTCAAGAATAAAGCACGCCCTGAAGGATCAATAGCTGAAGCATACATTCACGTAGAATGCTTGACATTTTGCTCGATGTATCTTCATGATATTGAGACGAAGTTCACTCGAGAAGACCATAACATTGATCGGATAGAAGAGGATAATAGAGATGGCTTCTCAATTTTCAACCAGAACGTTCAACCCTTGGGTATGTCAACTAGGCTCCAATTAGATTATAAGTTTATCAAATCAGCACGCTGGTACATCCTCAACAACTGTACAGAAATTGCACCCTACCTTGAGTATGCATCCATCTTCTCAGCACTTTTTTGTTTTATTTTTTACCTTACCTCATATTGTTACACGGTTAATTTCTATGTTCGAATGATGTGCAGTGAACACTACAACATTTGTAAGCTAAACAGCCCACAAGCTCCCGATCGTACCCATGAGAAACATTTTCCTGCATGGTTGAAGCAACGTGTATGTTGATCTTTAGTAATGCCTATAATATGATCATCATATGCATATTTCCTTCAATCTAGTTGAAACTAGTCGTAATTTCCATCGATGGTTTTGATAGGTTCAAGAACAACGAACAACAGAACCTAGTGACATCTCTAATGATCTATATTCATTAGCGTGTGGTCCTGATCCACGGGTCGCATCGTATGCAGCTTGCATAGTGAATGGTAAAAGGTTCCACACAAAGGATCGTGAACAACATCAACGAACTCAAAATTGTGGAGTTTTCGTAACCAGTGAACATCAATCTAACTCGATAGAGTTCTACGGTGTTATAAATAATGTCATCGAGTTACATTATATGGGATGACGTCGGGTATATTTGTTCAAATGTCAGTGGTTTGATGTTGGTGATCGGAGAAGAGGAATACGAGTAGATAACCATATGACCAGTGTCAATATGGACCGGACATGGTATAAAGAAGAACCTTTTGTTTTTGCGTGCCAAGCTTCACAATGTTTTTACTTAAAAGATCCAAGGGTGAAAGGAAATTGGTATGTTGTACAGAAGTTCATAGACCGGAATGTGTATGACTTGCCACCAGGGCCTCTCTCCGAGGACGATGATCCAGAACCAAACAGTGGTGATGCATACCAAGAGGATGAGTCTGCTAATGTTTACACAACTGTTGAATGTGCTGATGTTGGTGTGGCAACTCCACTAAATAGAAGTGACATAGAACCAAGCCCCATTGATGAGCCAGTGATAATCGCTGACATTAACCATGATGACCTTGCACGAGACTTTATCAACGATGAAGATGCTGAGGATAGTGAAGAAGATAGAGATGGCAGTGATGATGATTCAGATAACGAAGATTCTGATGAGGATGATGAAGATTCAGGGTGATCAATGTGAGTTTATCCACAAAAGATAATATTTGACAATATGTTGTGGTTATATGTCCGATAAGATAATTGTTTATATTGTCTTACATACTGCTAGTGAGCTAGAGATACATACCCTTTTGTCCCTAACTTCAATTCAGATTTAACATCCAAGTGGTGAATTGTTCAAAGTATTAGAGATGTATGTGCTACGATCCTCATGGTACATTATAAGCTACATAGTGGGATGAACTAATATATTTTTGTTTTAAATATATGACATTCATGGCTGCTATATGCACTGATTGTCTATTCTTCTTTCAGGTTTGAGCTCCAACAAGTTTGGGTGATCCATAAATAATTGCCGGCCAGCTTGGTTTTATTGGGAAACCATTTGATTCATGGACTATATTTTTTTATTTGATACTATCTAATGACTCACAGTTTATTTGTGATACTATCACAGGTATATCAGAAGTCTAGTGAACTGGAGATTGCACCATTTTGAATTAATTATATTGGCGTAAAAATTAAAATATCGCACCCTCAGATAATTTGTTTAGTGGACCATTTAAGTATGGTAAGAAGGGGGCTGATTACAGTACGATTGATCCGTTGTTTACACAGTAATCATTAGTCATCAACCTTATATACAACCAGTGGGAATATGCATGTTGTATGGAATCCACTTAATCTCAACACTTAAGTTGGGACATTAACATGGATCATTAATAATGTGCCCCCCCATGCTTTGGTTCAAACAGGAGACAATTTCCATGAAAGTTCATTACTATTATAAGTTATTGCTACAAGGACATGCAGGCCAAAAAAATATCATGACATTAGTGGACATGGATTCTGCACATAATATATTGGCGCTTGGCCGGTTTTATAATTATGCTAGCAATGATACCATTTTTTGCTCTATAAGTGCAATGCAAATATTGTCAACAACTGGACAACAGGTTTAATGTACGTTAGTCCAAAATTCATAGTGTTTAATTGACATACATTCCAACCTGTTCATCGTAAACGGGAAAATCTGATCAATAAAGTAGATGATATTGCCTTGACCTGAATATTAATACATTAATCAAATGCAACATTATCCAGTATATCTCATTAATATAAAATCTGGTTGGAATTGAATGGCATGTTGGTAACGGTGGAATGGGTGATCCATGCTGAGAATTAGTAGTTATATCAAAGGCGGGAGAAGTTGGCGCCCAGGAGGGAAAATAAAAAGATTTTAGGGCTGTTGGGGGATGCCAATTTACTTTTAAGCCCTTAAAAGTGATAGCTAAGTCCTCAAGTGAAATGACTTACCTACAGCAGAAGATCAGTACTTTTATTTGGTTTGCAACATCGGCTGAGAGTTATCAGGAAAGAGAGCTCTTCTTTCTCAGTGTTACCTGAGTATCTTCCATTTGGCTATGTTGTAGGGTCGACAAGCAGCTTCCTTTAGCCAAGCATAAGGTGAGCATCATCTTTACCATGGTGTTGGTACCCAGGTGTTTAAGTTAAATTTCTGTAGGGCTTCTCTTTTGTTTTATTTCTTTTGACTATAATAGTAAACTGCATGTGGGTTTCTGATGTGAGTATTTTCTGGTTGTTCAGAGTGATTAAGTCCAGTTAGAAGCCTTCCAAATAGCAAGTTAAGCATACTTCTAGAATATATTAACTAGTTCTCTGGGTCTAGGAGGTAAGTCCTGGGTTTTTCACTGATTTATCCAAGGAAAAAAAATAATTTCCAGTTTTGCATAGCTATTAATATACCGAGTAAATGTAAACTCTGGTTCATTATATGGAGATTATTTGCACAACATGATCTAAATGTTTAATAAGTTTAATAAGTTTACTAAATGTTTCTGCGATGATGTTCTGATACCCATAAAACTGGCCAGAGTAGTTCATGAGATGGCATATGAATTTAGTAATCTGAAATATGGGTTAATATGAGATTGTTTATGATTTCATGGCTAGGAGTTTTCATTACTGGACAAATTTATGGTTATTTAAGCTTATGTTTCTTGAAGTGTTTATCCATTGTTACTATATGTAATCACTGTACAGATTGTTATCTATTGTTTATCTATTGTTAAATGTGCCAAGTTATATGGTGGATGAGGGGATTTTTCATTTGTCTATGATGTAGAGTGTGCTTTCGTATCCATTCCAGCAGTATGTTTCAAATTGTTAGTGGACAATTACTCTTTCTAATATGTTTTTTTTTAATACATCTTTGTAATTTTGTGGAGGTTGACATGAAGATACTCAATGTTAGCCTTCCAAATGCATGAATTTAACGATTTAAAACTTCTGATACATTGTGGACACGTTAGACTAGTATTAAGAGATGGTCCTAGTCGACAAAGGAGAGGGAAAGGACGAGGTGAAGGCAGTAGACGTGTTGGGGCTGCGACAATTAGAAGACCATCACAGCACCCACAACTTGAATCATGGACCCTTAGAGATCTTGACAGTGAGAATAGCTCCGATGAATCACCACAGCCACCAGACATGGTAAGAGACACTTATTTGGACAATCCACAGGTAGATGCAGAACCACAACCGAATGTGAATGATGTTGGTAAGCCACCCAATCTTAACTGTTATAATTTAATATGGTTCTATCAATTTACAGAATTTCAGTTTGAGTTCTTAGTACTTAACAAGCTTGATGGATATACAGTGGTGGATGCCGGCTTGGTGCAAGAACCATCAGTGCTACCACCCAAGAAACGAGGACGCGAACCCACAAAGTGCGCCGAGTTCGAGAAGCAGCGAAAGCATGGGAAGATTCCTTTGAAAATCAATCATGGCCAAACAGCGACATATTGCGAGAATGCAACCATGTTTACCACAAGAACAACATGGATATTAAAGCATCATGCGGATATGAGTTATGCTTGCTGGACTGATGTACCTGAGAACGTGAAGGATGAGCTTATCGACCGTGTGAGCGTAAGAGAAACTACTTCCATTAGATATATGTGATGAATTTCTCCTCGCTTACTGACATTGTACCATTGCATACCTATAGTGACTTCATATTTGACTGGGATTTGGAGAATCACCGTAAAACTGTATGGAAACAGCTCCGCAAACGTTTTAATGCGTTCCACCATCAGCTACACCGGAAATATTTGGGATACGCAAGTCATGAAGAAGCATTAGCCAAAGGATGTGAATTGGTGCAACCTTTGGTTTGGGTTAAGTTATGTGGCAGGTGGGGAAGTGAACCATTCAAGGTATTGTAGGTTCATTCGACATCATGCTTTTGATCTACTCTATTTTCTCATATTTCTCTTTATAGTATATGGGCTATACAAATAAGCTGACTTAGGTTATTGTTTCTGATGGCAGATACTGTCAAGGCAACATAAAGAGAATAGAGCGAGGTGTACTACTAATCACACAGCAGGAAGAAAGTCATTTGTAAGAATACTAGAAGAGAAGGTATTAATAATTTTCTTAACAGTTTTTTATATATAGAGACGAGTCTTGATGGTAATCATGTTGAGTGTGATTTTGGGCTTAATATGTGTATGTTAAACTTAATATCATAGGTTCTAGGCATTTTATTTATTCACATTGCGTACTTGCAGAAGGAACCTGCACTGAACCTAGTGGAGTTCTACAAGGAAGTCCATTGGTCTAAGAAGAAGGACCAATTTGTGTCGTCCACTGCAGAAGACCTTTATGTGAGCCTTACTTCAATTTAGCGTTATTCTGCACTAATATATATATCATCAGCTTAAATTATTTGTTCCAACCATGGTTGTGCTGATGTTGGAGATGGGCTTACACCAAAGTTGTACTTATTTGTATACTGCAGATGAAGATGGTTGGAAAGCTCAATGATTTAGAACCCGAGGTTCGTACAACAGAGACAGCAGATGGGGTGTTTAGGGAGGTTTTAGGACATAAGTCGGGGTATGCTNCTTATTTGTATACTGCAGATGAAGATGGTTGGAAAGCTCAATGATTTAGAACCCGAGGTTCGTACAACAGAGACAGCAGATGGGGTGTTTAGGGAGGTTTTAGGACATAAGTCGGGGTATGCTAAAGGGTTAGGAGAGATGATAATGCCGGAGTCTACCCAAAAACGTGAGCGAGAGCGCGATAAACAATATGCTGAGTCTGTTGAGAGACATAAAAAGGATGTTGAGTACTATAAGGGTCTCCATGATGAACTAAGGGATAATGTGCGAGTCTTATTGGAAAGACAACAAGAGTATGACAAGTTTATGGCCAGCATTATGTCCGAGAGGCAATCCCAGGGAGAGTCTCTCGCTACTGCCTAGGACTTGGGGACAAAGTATTTTGCCTTTTTTGAGATTGATATGCTAGCCACTCTTTTGCAAATTCTGACACCTTGGGTTTTTTAAAGAACTTTAAGATGTATGACATGCAGTGTACAACTACTTTTGAGGGCTGTCTTTTTGTGGTAATGTTTTGGGGGTCGTCCAGGTGTAGTATGGTGACAATACTGCAGTGGCTAAATGATTGGATGCACAGCTTATGTGGAATGCATATGGATACTTGCAATATGCCCCACTACTTGTTTTTTAATTTTTTCTGGTAATGTGCAACTCTCCCAGTTTGTGGCTTTTATTGTTTTAGTATCTTAGTTATTAGCTACTTTCAAGACTGATGAAAGTTTTTTCTATTTGGTTAAAGGTGTTTTGATGTGATTAGATAATGTAGTGGCAGTCACTACTACAGAAATATGGGTACGTATGATGCTGTTTGGGCTTTACCTACATAAAATATATATCTTTATATATATTGGATAGAACATTAGATTGCAAATTATCCCTTGGATAGCCGGTGTTTTTATTGACTTCTCATATATACTAATCTTATATATGTCTGGAACAGTTTTAATGTTTTAACTTGAACTCATATGTGTGTAAAAATCATTAAGTACAAAACACCTACATCTTTGAATGCCCAAGCTAGGCTAATACTCCATCCCCTCATGGGACAATTGAACTTTTTTAGAGTGGATGGATTTTGGATTGTGTTTGGTATGTGACCCAGGTAGTAGTTGCTCCGATGAATCTGAATCATGTTATTGCATCCCATGTTTCAAACTGATTTTTTGAAGAGCTTAATATGATGGGCATTCTCTGGTCTTTTATTATAGTGTAGCAGTAGGCTTCTCTCATTCGAACCTGGCTGCAGTACAATGGATATTGTTTGGTTTTTCTATTCATACCTCATGCTGTCACAAATTGCACCCTGTATTGTGAATAACTAATTACATTATTGCACCTTTAATGCTTCAACAATCTCTCTAGCTAATTATAGTAAAATCTGCAGTCCCATTCATCAAAACTTAAATTTAGTATAGTCCATGCCAAGTTCATGGTATGTTGCTTTAAATATAGTTTTGCGGTTGTCTGATAATGGTTGTAGTAATGACTCACAAGTGGGCTATTGTTCTAGGTAGATGGGGTAAAAAAGATGATCAAGAGCAAGTTGAACTTCCTGTTGGAAAGAGGATGATCAAGAGCAAAGGTAAAGAAGTTCATGACTTCAAGTTGAGCAAAGCAGCCCTGCTGTTATATACTCTTCAATCAAAGGTTAATTATGCTAGCATATCAACGCTTTATTGTGCACTTTGGGAGTCTGAATATGAATATCATGATCAGACTAAAGTAATAGGATTGATGGAATGTATTTGTTACACTATTTGACACAGATTTTAACAGTTCATCAATGAATATTACAAGGTACTTAAACTTTAATATGATGTTAGCAGATATTGTGGCTCACTGTTTTGGTTTTTTTTTTTTTTCCCACTAACTATAGCTAGGTATTTCGTCTACGCTATTGTATTGCATGTGAAATAATATTATGGGAAGTAAGGCACAACTATGAGAGAAAATATTATGTAATATCTGGATTTTGGGAACAAAATAAATTTTATGTATTTGATCATGACATATAATTAATTGGGTTGAAAAGTATTTTATCATTATATAGGATAATGGCTTATAAATTGAGGAAATATCTAATTCAAGTTTTATTTAATTGATCAAAATTAAGATATATTAATTTTATGGTTCTGGAGAGTAAATAGTAAATACATCAACCAATTAACCCCAAATACGTCCGATTTTATGGTTATGGCGCCGAGAGTAAGACTATTATTTCCATTGATTTTTCATACTATTTTTTTTATGTTGAAATCCAAATGCGTATTCCTAAATCTTTATTCCAATGGGATTATTGAGTGACAGAAAATAAATATATCAACAATAAAATCATCAATGAGAACAACTACTCGCATCAAACCAAAGTCCGTCACAAATATCCATTTAATCATTTGGGTCAATTTTTTGTGCTGTCGTGAAATTTAATTCTCAACTAGTTAAATTTTGTCATTTAAGGCATTTTGCGTGAATAAGATGTCGTCGCAAAAAGTTATTCATATCGATTATTGACTGCCTGAAAACAGAATATGCAATGGCTACCACTCTCGTTGCAACTTTTTTTTAGCGATTATAAAACTTTTTGCGTCACAGGTTTTTCGTTGCAATAAAGTTTAATCAACCATTCACCATGTAATTGGAACATGTTATTGCGTCGGCCAACAACCAATGTTGCAACGATAAATGTAGCGACGCAATAGATATTTTTTCCAACGATTTCACTGTTTCGATGCAAAAAACTAGTTGTAACGTGACGTTGGCATCCATCATGCATCAAAGCAAAGGCTGATGGGAAATCTTTTTTGCGTCGAAAATTGGGACTATTTGCATCGAAACACTCCGCTGGAAAAGGGCACATTTCTTGTAGCGGATGATGAGTACGTAGCAAAGCTCTAAGAATTATATATCATGACTGCAGATAGAAATTAGAAATTGAGATCAAGAAAAGATGCAACACAGAAGATTTTGAGATTAGGGTTTATTCGTAAAAGCCAAAAATTGATTTTGAAACCCACAAGCCAGGATTAAATAGCTAAGAAAATCCGAGATTTTGAGAATTTTGTCCAAAAAGGCAAAATCTCAATTATTGAGTAAAAATAAAATATGTAATAAAATAAGCATCTTGCCAAAAATTTGGTCCAAACTGAAATAGTTAAGAATCATCATATCTCTTAAAGTGATAGCGAAATATTATCATAAAAGAGAAAAATAACTTAAGTTGACAATTCAAAGGAGAAAATAACTGATTTTGGAGTTGAAACGGGAACCACCAGGCATAGTGTGGTGACTATGAGGTGCACGTTGAAAAGAACTTTTCGAATTGGGATCATATGAGCGATTTTGATACTCGAAACGAAAGTTGTGGCCGAAATACTAAATAGTGACTAGGGGTAAAAAAAACAACTGGTAAAACGGACTGGACTAGATCGAACCAGTAGGTTTGGTCCAGTACTGGATTCGGTCCAGTCAGGTACCGATTCTATTTTTCTCAAAACCGGTCGAAATCGGTCCGGTTTCAATTTTTCTTTTTCTAACACCAGACCAGACTAGTTCATATATATATATTATTTTTTTATATTGCATAAAATATTTTTTTATATGATTTTTTATATTATATATGGTTTTTATATATAACATATATAATTATATATAAAATGATTTTGTATTATATGATAAATTACTAATTAATATAATATTAAATTTTAAAATCTTATATAAATAACTATATATATATATTATCACCATAGTGATCTATTGTATCAGTAGTTATATTAATATTATATCACTATATATTATAATATACTATAATATTTCACTATATTATATATTATAATATATTGATAAAGTCTATAATACAATTATAATAAATATTATAATATACTATAATATATTATCACTATATTATTATATACTATATAATATACTTAAAAAACCGGATCGGAACCAGTAAAATTTGAAGTACCGGTTTAAGATTGTCACTGGTGCGGTTTCGATTCTTCAAATTTCAAAACCGGTATATATATACTAGTTTGATTTTAAAATATATCTAAAACTAGACCGAACTAGACCATGCAGTTACACCTCTAATACTGACGCCCGTGTAATTTTCATCACTTTTTTCTCTACCTTCTCGAGGCAGTCCAGCGCTAATGTGAAATTTGCCAATTCAGTACTATTGTTAAATCTGGATCCCAGACCTAAAAGCCGGAAATAATCAGGAAATACCCAATTGGTGGTTGAATCAAATCATCAAGTTCTTTAATTGGTACGTATGGCTTGTACGTGACCGCCACAGCATTTCACACGTTTAGGGCTAATTCCAAGCACGACTTTACCGTCAAAGTTATAAATCTAAATGCACGGATCATTTAGGTTGGAAATATTTTGTTGGAGGTTTATATAAAAAATTACTGCTATAACTGCAAATAGATCTAATATTTTACAATTTGACGAACCATATTATGCCACATCAATTTGTGAAATTATTTTTATTTAATACATTTGTGACTAGAATATTTTTCTATATAAAATACCATACACTAATTGAGATATGAAAATGATTCAAAATATAAAATCCTAGAAGATATATTTATATAAATAAATATTATATATATATATATATATATATATTAACCTAAAGGCTCTCTTGAAGAAGCCCATTGCAATTTGCATGCCTCTGTGACCCAAGTAATTAACAGGCTGTCACTTCCGTAGAAAGTTATACCGCCCGCAGCTAGCTTGGTCTCTTTTCCCACTAATTTTTGGCTAATTGGTTTCACAAATTAGGGGACCAACAGATCACAAAACCTTTTCACTTAATTTGAAAGGTTATTTTATATTATTTTTCCACGGAAAATGCATGCCATCTTCATATTAACATTTTATTGCATAATTAATTGCTGACTTTTTTCCAAGCACGTGAAAGAGGAAATTAAACAAAAAAATAGTTTAGGATTCAAATCAAAGCCAGTTTAAATTTCAAAAAAAAAAAAAAAAAAAATCAAAGCCAATTTCTTCATTTCAGCTAGACCCATTCAACGTTTTCGCGTCTTGAATCTTGATCTCTTACCATAAATTAATAGTCAAGAGTCCTATAAGGATTCAAGCATTTTTAAAAACATGGAAAAATCAAGTCACACAAGTTCGTTCCTGCATACATCTATAAATACCCACAAATCCTTGGCAAGTACTTCATCAAATTAGTTATAATAGTTAACTATCTTGGCTTATATTATATAGAACAAGCTGATCATCATAAGGGTTTTAAAGATGCTTCTTGCAGTCACAATAGTGCTTTCTCTTATGAGCATGCCCGCAAATCAGGCTTGCAGAATCTTTCCCGGAGAAGGACAAACATTGATGCATAAAAGCCTTTTTTCAGGGTCATTAATGCAGAAGGGTTCAGTCCCTGATCCATCTGCTTCCAATCCATGCACCCACATCCCAAGATCACCCGCTTCAACAATCAACCAGATCAAGACCTTCTTTGGCAACTTTATGGCTCATTTGTCGTTTGGATCGCTACAAAAAGGTCTTGATCATGTGCCTCCCTATGTGCCCAACCCGGCCTCTCAAATTCCATGCTCTGCTTCAGCAATCAGCCAAAGGATCTTTGCAGGTAACTGTATGGCTCGTTCACGATCGGGATCATTGCATAAGGGTCAGCTTGTTCCTCCATCTGGACCCAATCCGGACACTCACATCCCACGCTCTGCTTCAAGGATCAACCAAAGGACCCTCACTGCAGGTCATGAGTCCATGAATCATCTGTTGTTAAATTCACTGCAGAAGGGTCCCGTCACTCCCACTTCGCCAAATAAACGTATCCCGCCATGATATTGCATGCATGCATGGCTTGTCTACAAAATGGAAATAAAGACCAGTACTCAAACATGTGATTACTATTATTTTTAGCTACTGCATGTAATAATAATGGCAACTAAAAACACTTTGCCAGCCTACCTTCCTACTTGATCAGTACGGTATTTTTTTGGGTATAATCTTGGTGTATTTGCTAATGTATTTATTTGGAAGAATAATGAAGTTGACAAGAATCTTTCCTTACCTACTTTTTGTTCTTTTAGAGCGTACCTTTGTCTTATGAAGTAAAATTATTCTCTATTTATTCATTAGATGTATTCATGCTGTAATAATTTCCAATTAATTAAGCTGCTTGTGCATCGATATCCTGAAGCAAACCATAGAAAAACACAACCATACAACTTTAAATTTTTCATTCTAAACAGGATTTAAAGAAAATTGGCAAAAAAAAATTGATTATTTTTTATCAAAATAAATATATTATATCTCATTTCAAATAACTCGTCATAAATACTCATTTATCTTGTTGCACGTATACAATCCTTCTCTATTTTAAGAATGAAGGTTCAAAGATCTATCCCATTATGATGTTTGAAGTGATCAAGAATCAAGGCTTATTTTAATATATATCGTTTAATCGATCCATATATATATGCTAGTACTGACAAAAGCAATAATTTAGAATCAAAATATTTGAAAAAGCACGTCTCTTTGTAGCTTGTTGTACTGTCAAAGCAATTGCAATGGTAATTAATGTAGCCCTTCGTTATAATTAGCGTTTCCTTTGACTGCTTGGTTTATGCTTAAGTACTAAAGTTCTATTTAGTATGGGATCGATAAGAACGAGATTGTACGTGTTTAGAGGGAAAAGAGAAGTTTTATATATATATTTATATATTTGGGTTAATTACAAAATCAGTATCTACGGATTTTTATCATTTTAGAAGAGGTTCTTGCATGGATTTTCACATTCATATGTAATATATATATATATATATCTATATATAGCCCATCCAAAATTAATTTTCTTGGCCCCCAAGTAACCTTTTCTAATTTGGAGATGGAATTGATTTTTAATAATGGTAAATTTGATTATTCACTCCTTATGATATTAATATATGGTCGATCGATTTAGAACTAGCTCCCACTACAAGAAATTTTACTTTTAGGGACGAAATTAGTTAGGGACGAACTAAATTTCGTCCCTAAAAGTCATTTTTGGAGACGAATTTTTCATTTCGTCTCCAAA
>QEOT01123790.1:0-25272 GCA_003123785.1 Pterocarya stenoptera
ACATACATGTTATCTCATTCAATAAAAATTAAATAAAGCATCACATGTAATATAACATTATGGAAAAAACAATAGCATGAATATAACTAAATATTCACATGTTATTATATTTAATCTGAATCATTAAACAAAAGATCACATGTAATATATCAATATATCTAAGCATATATTAATTCATGCAATTTATTATTATTATTATTATTATTATTATTATTATTATTACTATTTTTATTTAATAAAAAAAACACCACCTAAACCAAAGAATATTCGCAGCCCAGTGGTGCGCTTATCTCCTTAGTTTAGTGGGTGGTCTTGGGTTCAAAACCCCATTGTGCCATTTTATAATTTCACATCATTTTAAAAAAAAANATGGGCCGTTCGGCCCAGCCCATTCGGCCCAGCCCATTAGGCCCAGCCCAGCCCGTTGATGACTTAGAAGTCATCTTCAACCTCCAGCGGTTACTGTTCACGTGAACAGTAGTTACTGTTCACGTGAACAGTAACCGAAAAAAAAACAGATCACTCCGGCCACCTTTTTGAAGGTTTTCGGTGTTGTTTTTCGTCGGAAACAACCTCCGGAGGAGGCTGGGTGCTGCTGCAGCACCTAGGGAGGTGCTTGCAGCACCTGGGAGGTGCGCACAGCACCTTACTGGTGCGCGCAGCACCACGTCGGTGCGCGCAGCACCACGTCGGTGCGTGCAGCACCACGGTGGTGCGGGCAGCACCCCTCTGGTGCGCGCAGCACCGCTGGGTGCCCCCACGGTGCACCATGCACCGTGGGCTCCAGTTGGTGCATGCGGCACCGTGGTGCGCGCAGCACCATATCAGGGGTGCTGCGCAGCACCCTACGGTGCGCGCTGCACCACCACATTCAGGTGGTGCGCGCTGCACCACCGGGTGGAGAAGTGGTGCGCGCTGCACCACCGTGTGTTGGTGCGGGCTGCACCACTACACCGGCTTCGGCCGAATTTTGTTTTTTTTTTTTTTTAAACGCAGCTCATGCTCAAAAAAAATAAAATAGCACATTTACAATTTACATGCATATGCAGATAAAAAAAACTGGAAGCAATTAACCTGGCTCTGATACCAATGTAAAAAAAAATACAGCGGAAAAAATACCTCAAGCTCAGCTCACAAAATTGCTCCACAAGTTTCTCCAGATTGACAACTCACAAGCGCTTCCTTTTAGTGGCGAAGTGTACTACGTAGTATAAAACTAGAGTAACACTTAACAAATCCACAGTCTAAAAACTATTTCAAGAGAGAACAAATAAGAGAGAGATTTTTCTTTGTCGATTCATTCACCAGAACCAAAATGAGGGGGCTTTATATAGCCTCCTCTACACGGCTGGCCTTAAAGGCCAGCCTTTAATATTCAGTAACGCATGGCTTAAAAGCCATGCGTTACTGCATGGGATCAATGGGGGGGTCTGCCCAGGTGGGTGCCCCCCTCCGTTTAACAATGATACTCTAATTTCAACAAGACCCGACCTTCTGGGTTTGCTAATCCTGAACCTGATCTACCTTAATTTGTTTATGTTCGATGCGAGTGATGATCATAATGTTATTGGAGGTTTGGATCAGAATGTTTGTGTCATGTTTTCAGAGAATATGACAGAAGATCATGAGTGCCCAAAACTACCAGATTATGATTTTTCATTTGTCGAGGAATTTGTGGAAATTGATCAGATGTTCACAATTCCTGAACATATGCAATTGTATCGTAGATATTAATTAAAACTTGCAATTAAGATATGATTAATTTCATTAAATTTGTATGTACGTACTATCCAAATTATGTATCGTTTTTTACCTTTAATTTAATATTCCAGGAGGAAGTTATTTTGTTTGTTGTACGTACTATATGACTAAATATTAGATATTTTATATATATACTAGTAAGGAACAACGTGCACCGCACGTGTGCCCAGTTACAAGTATATAAAAAAGAAAAATTTATAGTGAATGAGAAATGAGAAAGTGAGAAAATTTTTTTAAACAAAGTTAAAACATGAAATCATGGATTTACATAATTTGAGGTAAACTTAATATAAACTTAATAGAAATGATATATCTATATAAGTCAGTGTTTTATTTAGTTATATAACAGAAAAATTTAATAAGAAAATTTTAATAAAAGCTTAAATTAATAATAAAAATATTAATACTAAAATTTTATTAGGAATTATAAAATGGTGAAACATAATTAAAACATAAAGTTAACGTGCTCTATCTACCTATATTCATACTATGCCTACATATATCAAAACTATAAAGAACATATTTAAATAAATAAAAAATAAAAAAGATGTTTATTACAATTTGAAAATTAAAATTAATGTTAATGATAATTTTGTTAGGTTTCTATATAAAAAAATATAGGGTGAATTCATATGGTTATGGGAGAAACGTTTTTAAATTATGGATTATACTAAAAGATTATTGAAAAAAAATTGTTTTAATTTTGTCTTCTTTATGAGAAGATAATTTGTTAGTAATTATTAAACATTTATTCATAAATATGTAAAAGAAAAATTTCAACATTATATAAATTTTCATAGAAGGAAAAAATTAAAAATGTTCTAATATATATTAACATATTTTTAGACCATATTATTCAGCACTACAAATATTGTTAAATCATTGCGTTACTCCAAAGATAGTTTAGCTCTTAGTTTAAGAATGTAAACCAGATCATCTTAATTTACTTCAAAAATTTTCATAACCCTTTTTAATATTACTAAAATAGAAGTACTATAAAAAAAATAATAACAATGAAAAACATTAATTTATTTAACATTCTCAGACTTGGCTAAATAAAATAGTAATAATGATATATTATATTTTTAAATTATTAAGAAGTTATAATTTATTTCCTTATGAAAATTTGTAATTATACTAACCAACCTACTGTTATTACTCTTAATAGTTATAGTTGGATGCGTATGTTGTATATTTGTTATTTCCAAAATAAACATATAATGTGTTAATTTTAAAATTCAAAACTACAATGGTAAATATTAAATAATTTAATCATATATTATATAAAGTCTCAAATAGTGTAATTAATTTCAGGATAATTAATAAACTATTCAATTTATCGGGAAATGAAAAAAAAATTACGTTTATTTCTTACTAAATCATTAAACAAAAATCATTAATAAAAGGGAAAAATTAGATTTATACTAAAATGTAACAATTCAATTTGATATTTATATAATTCAAAATTAAAGAAAATAAAATGCTGCACAACATTAAAGTTTAATTTTCAAGCTTTTGGTTTTTCATTAAAATTTTATGAAGAGTTGGTATCAATTTGGAAAAAAAAAATACTATAATCCAATTGTAAAGCTTAAACCGATTTGTAACATTACTCATTTTTCATATCTAAAGCCTAAGAGCAGTGATACACCCTCCGAGATGGGTTCCGATACGGACAAAAAAGTTTATTTTTTTTATTTTTTATTCAATTTGTTATATCCTTAAACATTAAAAAAAAATCACAATATCATTAAAAATACTTGCTTATAATAATGAGATGAAATTAGATGAATTGATAATGTTTCTATATCTAAACGGGACCTAAACGAGAAAATGAAAAAAGAGCAAAGAAAATGTTTGTAAAAAGCTGAGATGAAATAAATACAAAACCAAGACATAAGCTCAATTAAAAGTACTATAAAAAGACATCAACCAGAAGTCGGCAGAAGCAAGAAAGAAGACAAAACATAAGCCATATTCTTGATAAAATCATGGGCAAAATAAGAATAATATTATTAGACAGAAACATTGTTTATGCCCTATTCGCACAGCCAGTGGCTTTAATTCGCTCACGGTGATTAATGGCGGCACAAGAAGGGCTGAGATTGGAAGGGAGGGGACGCCGGACTTAGAGGAAGAGAATGGGCCTGGTAGTTAATACTGATCTTATCTAGCCCTTTCCAATCCTAGCTGTTCTCGAAATCCATAGATATAAATATATATATATATAAATATATATATAAATATATAGTTGAATGAAAAATGATTTGTATAAATTTTTAAATAGATAAATTTCATAAGGTTTTTATAAAATTGTAGATTCCGCATTAAAATGTATATAAAAATAATTTATTTTAATAAAATATTTATTATAAAAGATATACACAAAATTTTTTTTTTTTTTGAGTTTCAAAATTAATTTATTTAAAACGTTATAAATCAATAACTGTTTATATCATACACTTCAAATATGATGTGATTTTTTTTTAATAGAATGTAAAAGTATCTTTTATAATATATAAAGATTTTTTTTATAAAATATGAGATGTGATATGATAAACAATAACTCATAAAAAAAAATTTATTTAAAACTTGTATTTATAATTTGAGATTACTATAAGATATATTTAAGAACAGTTGACAAGGAGGAAAATTCCGATGATGATGATGTGACGTTGTGACTCGTGAGGCTTGACGACGTACGCCGCCCTGACAATTTTGCACGTTCATTTGACTTTAGACCAAAAGAAATTAAGCAATAATTCACGCAATACATTACACAATATATTACATAATAATATTATAAAATAAAAATATTTTTATAAAATATTATTATTTTTATAATATATTTTACAAAAATATCTCTCACTTAAAATATAATTATGTAAAATGTTAAAAAAAATATTATGCTTAAATCATTTTTCAAAAAAAATTAAAATAATTCCGAGTGAAAGAATATAAAATTATTGTACGTACCTTTGAGGGGATAAGGACGACAAGAATATCTGGCTATGCATTAATCACTATTTATTTTTATTCTTTATATTTATAATTTTTTTTATAGAATGTGAAGTATTTTTTATAAGGTATAAACGTGTTTTTTATATAGTATAAAATGTGAGGTAATAAATAGTAACTAATAAATAGTAACTGATCATGAGTCAAAAGACAAAAGGACCATCGATATATCTTTCTCTAGATAAGGCTTTCTTCCACAACAGCTAGCTAACTCATGCCTAATCTAATGGAAAAAATAGGATTGCTCAAGACTTACTTTTTTTTTCTCGGCTGCTAAAGACTTACTTGGTCGGTCCAATTCTACATTCTAATATTTCTATTACTTAATTAATTAAGCTGCATCAATTATGATCCATAGAAGACATATTGGATCGAATTCACTAATTGTTGCCTTTTGCATTTGTCATTTACAATGGCTTGAGGATGCCAAGTTGTAAGTACTGCACGCGTTAACATTATTTAATGTTGCGTCAAAAAATAAGAAAAGAATGATAAATATTACTTCTTTAGTTCTTTTTTAGCATATATATATATTTATATGAAAAATGCTACTTTAACATCTAAATTTGACACATCATTTTGACACCTCCTTTAGTTTATTTTATTTTTACTTATTAGTTAAGAAAATAACTATTAGTGTATTGATGTTTTTTATATAATTTTTAAAAATGTTTTAAAATGATAAAAAAATATATATATATGAATAAAAAAGTTGAATAAAAACAAAGAACTTAATTTAGTCTATCGGTCAAATGAAGTGATGCTACTCTGCCACTATATATATATATATATATATATCATCTTCCACTACTTTTTCTATCATTAATTTATGTGGTTGTATTTTGGAGGGAGCAAGAGCGATCAATTTAAGATTTTAAAATACATGGATAAATACAACATATATATGATTTTACAGTATTTAATGTTGTAGTAGACTTTAACTTTAAACAACATTAATCTTTTATAAGTACTGTTTAATATTGTATTTATTTCTTTTCGAATTATAGCATCCAATGTAACAAAATAATTAATTAAATAGAAGAAATTATTTGTACATCATAGAGTATGTAAGTCTCATTCATGAATTTGATAAAAGTAGACAAATTTAAAAACCTATGAAAAAATTCTTTTTTTTATGATAGATCTTTTCTTTTTTTTTTTAAATATTCGAGAGTTGCGCATCCTAAGACTTTATCTGGCATTACTATTTAAAGTGGAGAGAAAGATAACTATTTGATAAATGTAACGATAGGATCCCAATTTAACCAAAACGAATTATAAGGATAATTCATATGAGAAAGTACAACAATGAAAGTTAGGACCATACTTGTTGACGCCCAAAAATGCATAGTCCGAAAGAGATGAAAGATCCATTCTCGAGATGTGCTGAGGTGGGCTAAGCCTCAATTGGTGTTGTTTGGAGCCCCCGACAGTGATCCGGTGTTGTCGGTGCATATATTTATGGTGGTGAATAGTATTTAAATGCAAAGAAAATAAGAAGAGATGAACACACAAATTTATGTGGTTCGGCACTAGGCATACGCCCACGAGGTTTGAGGAATGGAGATTCTATTATAATAAGCTTGTTTACAGTCTCTCATAGCCTTTCATTTCTCATTATACAATAGGAGCTGTAGATCTTCTTGCTGGAAAAGAAGATATTATCTCTAGAACTCTCAGGTTGAAGAAGAAGTCAAAGAAGAACCCAAATGTCGGAAGCAGCCCCCACAAACCGTAGGCTCCCTATCCCTTTTATTTGGCCTTACGCTTGTGTCCCCCTCGATAGTGGTGCTTTGCATGTCTGACCCTCTCTCCATTTCCCACTTTTTCCTGACACCTCCATGCCTCCTGACACATTCACTCCCTTGTCCCTTCTTGCCCCATTTTCCTTTCTTTTCTTTTGTCTTCTAGTGATAACCTCTTGATGGGTTAAACCTTGAGATCCATTTTGGGCCTGGTATATTTTACCCCCTCACAATACTTATCCAAAAAATAATTAAACATAACGACAAGCAAAACAAAGTTAGGAAGTTAGAATTGGAATGCAACGAAACAAACAAACAAACAAATAAGTATCATAAATGTAACGAAAACATTCAAAGTTAACACCCTATTAATAAGCACGACAAAATTGAAAATACATCAAGAAGTTGGGACCATAAACATAGTACGTATTTTTCCATTTTATTTTGTTTTGGTTTGTATTTTACGCATTCCGATCAAGACTAATTAATTTGTAATAAGAAAATGATAGTATGAAATGTTTCCACTCATATATTTATTTTTTATTTTTTTTATTGGTTAATGATCAGGATGTTTAAAAAATACTTATAAAAAAGAAGAAAAAAAACTCATTTATACTAATGTGCATATTTAGTAGGCACATTTAGGCATATTTGACGAGCACCTTAGCATTGTCGTTTATAATATTAGTTGAAGAATATTTTTCGGTATATTTCATAAACTGGCCATAATGGGAGCCCCCTCACGAGCAGGGCAATTTGTTCTCACTTTCCAATCCTAGCTGTTCTCGGAATCCATAGATATACATATATATATATATATATTTATATAGTTGGATGAAAAATGATTTTAACAAATTTTTAAATAGATAAATTTCATAAGATTTTTATAAAATTGTAGATTCTGCATTAAAAAGTATATAAAAATAATTCTTTTTTAATAAAATATTTATTATAAAAGACGTACACAAAATTACACTATTTAAAACGAATTTTANAAGGAGGAAAATTTCGATTATGATGATGTGAGGTTGTGAGGCCAGAAGGCATACGCCGCCCTGACAATTTTGCACGTTCATTTGACTAGAGACCACAAGAAATTAAGGTGGTTCCGAGTGAAAGAACATAAAATTAGTGTACGTAACTTTGAGGCGATAAGGAAGACAGGAAAATTATTGTACGTACCTCAGGAAAATTATTGTACGTACCTCTGAGGCGATAAGGAAAATTATGCATAAATCACTATTTATTTTTATATTTTATATTTATAATTTTTTCATAGATTGTGAGGTATTTTTTATAGAATATAAAAATATTTTTCATAAAGTATAAGGTGTGAGGTGGTGATAGTGATCGATGAGAAGAATTTTTCTTAATTATTTATTTATGAGCTTTGCTACTCATCATTCTTACACACCACAAATTATATTTCTTTTTATTTTTTAAAATTTTTTTTCTTAAATTTATTAAATTCTTTTACTCATTATTCATATACCACACATTTGATAAGAGAAAAAAATATAGTATGTAGGGATAATCAATAGAATTTTTCTTTATTTATTAGTGTGGAAAAATATACCAATTAGTCTTCTTATATTACTCTATAAATTGGAGGCATCATTTCACTTCTTTTGCATCGAAGAAGTAGAAGTGTCATAGACTCATCGTGTAGTTTTTGATAGGGAAAAAAGATGGGGTTGGGTATTCGTGCTTTGATCATGATGTCCATGACCATATGTACTCTCACGTCAGTGGCAAATGCTGCAGAGGGAACGGCTACTTTCTACACTCCTCCTTATGTTCGTGAGTATATCCATTTATATGTTTCTATTAATTAACATCGGCGCATATGTGTATATATGCATATATATATATATAATATATATATCTATCTTATGAGCTTTCATGTCATATTTTACTTATATCTTTCAGATTTTTAAAGTGGACATATTTTCGATGCAAAGAGTTCTTATACTTTTTAAACTTTTCTTCCCAATCAATATCTGTCATGTTAATAACGTTGAGAATATACGTATTCTTTGCATCGCCTTACAAATATAATTCTTTTTATTTTTAAGTACTATCATGTTTCTTTTTTTTTTTTTAACAAGATTCACTAAAATTAGAGAAAAGTTAATTAGATTTCTTAATTAATAATTCAACTTAACTAAAATCCCATCAAGTTAGCAATCTTTATTTTCTTCATGTGCTCAAATTGATCATCTCAATCAAAGTAAACTCCTGAATAAGAAATCAATCTAACTAACTAGTGTGATGCATGCAAATTAGCATACTCAATTTCATATGGGGCGGGCAAATGCTATCATGTACTTTCCTACATGCATCAAACTCCAATTACGTGATCAGATTTATAAGAACCTTTAATTCATGAGTTTCAACAAATAATTATTATCGTTGACTGCAGCCTCTTCGTGCTACGGATTTCAAAACAACGGTGTCATGATAGCTGCTGCAAGCGATGCAATATGGGCGAATCGGGCAGCCTGTGGGAGAAATTATAGAGTCAGATGCATCGGAGCAACAAATCAAGGTGTACCACAACCTTGCAAGGGTACGAGCGTTGTGGTTAAAATCGTCGATTACTGTCCAGCAGGATGTCAGGGAACTATCGATCTCTCTCAAGAAGCTTTCGCAGCAATAGCTAATCCTGATGCCGGAAAAATCAGAATTGAGTATACTCAGTAAGTCTCAATCCATGAAATTGCACATTAATTTAGAAGTACTGCTTCTGTTTGTTAACGTATGTGCATTAAATATCAAAAGCTTGTAATTAATTCGTCATTGTTTTTCTTTTTATTTGTGATTTTCAGGGTTTGAAGATCTAGATATATAGATCAGTACTATGGCCTCCTAATAACGAGTTTATATATATGATATTACTATTGAATTAATAAGAGCTCGATCGTGATGGAGAACTTCTTTGTTTCAAGCGTACGAGACAAGTTATATATATATGGTAACATTAATGAAATAAGCAACACGTTGAAACTTGTATGTATCAGTATCAAATATGATGCCAAGTTGATGTTGAAATGTTCATATTTATGCTGTAAGCTTCAATGCAGAATGGGCAGGCCTTACTAGTCTTTCCTTTCATATCGTACGTGCTCGGGTATAAACATATATAATTGATGTGGTTTGTAATCGAATATAAATATATATTATATTTATATATTTATATATGATATAACTTGGGCATCATATGTGAGTTGTACAGCGACAAGGTTCTGGTATGAAATTTATCTGCATAGATTTTGAAGTTTCGTATTGATAATACCCGTACGTGCTCAAACTTTCAATTGTCATAATGATGGAAGTGGATAATTATTGACCTGTAAATATCAATTGGTCCAAGTCTTCCACTAATGCCTTCGAGAAAAGGTTAGACTACTCTACAAATTTAAGGGTAGATTTAGTTACATAAAATTAAATTAAACTATTTCATATTATATAATCATTACAATTTTTTTAAATTCTCATATAAAGTATAATAAATAATTCAACTTTTTTCAAATCTCAAAACAAAAATAGAATTAAAAAATTATATTATAACAATATTTTATTCAACTTTCAACAAAACATCTCATTTCATCTCATTTGAACAATGTAATCAAACTATGCAAATAATATTACATATAAGTGATCATCCTTTATTAATTAATTAGCTAGCTAATTAATTACTAAGGTTCGCTGCAATTAAAGGATTTTCCAGTACTAGTTGCTAATTAAATAAAAGGTTTCTTTTCCCATTCATGCTTTAAAAAATATTTTGGCATTGGCATGTTATACTAAATGTGCCAAAAAAATTTTTTGCCTCCATTAATTTTCGCCGCTAGGGGATGGAAAAAATGCGTCTCAAAGCTATCTATTGCATCGCTTCATTATTGGCTGCAAATAGTCGCCGCAACTAGTAAGATGTTCTGCCGCAAAAAGCTATCACAACGGCCATTGTTGTTGTCGCAATATGATTTTAGTGTCGCAAAAAATTATTTACAGTGACATAAATCGCTGCCACTAATTATTTTCAACAACAAAATAACTGTTGTGTTGGCTTTTGACCAAATTTGTTTGGTAGCAAATATATATTTTTGACAATATTTTTTGCTGCAAATAAGTATTAGTGACCAAAAAACCTTTTTCCAACAAGTAAAGATCGCTGGAATTAGTTTGTTACAAAATAAAAAGAGTTAGTACTGAAATAAAATACATTAAAAAAATGAAAAATACTATATACAACTGCCCTTGGGAAACCTTTAGGGAACCGTCGCCCACGTGGAGATGAAACGCAACGTTTCATTTGATGTCTCAAAATGCACCGTTGCCCAACATCTTCTCCACGAAGCCAACACCTTCCCTTCGTTTCTCCACCCTCGGTTGTCTACGAACCCACAAAGCCACTATCGAAGACCACTTCATCATCGCCAGTTAGAGTAACCCCTTCTTGGCTATGAGCTCAGCGAGGGAGATGGTCTAACTCTTCTTCTTCTTCGACTTGGAGGTGACCGCGGTAGACAGGGTTGGAAAATCGGTGAGAGGCTCAGTTGGAATTCTGGAGATGGGCTAGTTTTTGTTATGTTGTAGTTGGTGAAGCTCGGCCTCTTGTTGCTCGGAGTCAAGTGCCTAGGCACCAGGCTTGGCCGAAGGAGACACTGTTGCTGCCATAGCTGTTCTTCCTATGCTTTTTTTTTTTTAAGCCGAAGATTCATCTTATCTACCACTACCATAAAACAAGTTAAACTGAGTGATTAATCTATACATCAATATTTTGAAGGATGGGGACAGAAACTCTTTTTAGAAAGAATGGAAATAAACCAAAATACGGGGAACTAGCTTTGGTGGAGAGGGCGGTTGCCCCTACTGTACAGACCACGAAGGTCGCTTGTTGTGCTCTATAATTTCTGTAACAAAAGTCCAAGAGGAACACTTGAACAGAGGTTCGGTTAAGATGCTCGCTTGTTTCAACAATCGGTTGAGTTTCTTTTGCAATTTTACTCTCGGGCTCTTGGTCTTCTTTCTCTCCTTTAGGCACTTTGTCAGCTACAATTGTCACTGTTTCTGGTTTCCCTCTCAAAACCTTTTCCTTCACAACCCCATTAGCTTCCTCCTTTTTCATCTAGGACTGCTTAATTTTCTCCAGTACTTTCTCTCCAATGTATTATTTCTCAGGAAACTCCTTGACTACTGTTTTTGTTTCTTCAAGTTCAAGCCCCTTTTTACTAGACTCCTCTTCTGCAGGTTGACTAAGCATCTCGGTCTCTTTACACTCCTCATAAACTCTCTCTCCAATAGTGTCTTTTCAGGGAATCTCTTCAACAATCTTTGCCATTTCTGATGTCTCTTCTACCATTTGGCAAAAATTTGAAATGGGTTTGGAAGAAATATGTTAATAATGAAATCTAAGATATGGGCATTTTTTTTCTTGCTGGAGAAATGCTTCAATGTATCATGAATTTTGGTTGTGCTCTAGTTTGCTACTGGGAAGAAGAAAATATCAGCTTTTTACTTTGCTTCTCGCTTCCTTCTTTCCTTTTTTCTTTATTCGCTTTTTCCGTTTGTATTTTTGCATTCTTTTTTTTTTTTCTCATCACGTAGCCAGCAGGTTATCCCATGATTACGCAGGCCGGTTGTACCTAGCAGTTTTGTAAAAAAATTACACATCTTATATTAGAGAAAAACTTTGAACCAATCAATCTATTTCAAATAACAACCTTTCAATGAAAAAATGCCACATATGAGTCTCATTTTATCAACAGCCGCACCACATACTAATAAAATGAAAAATGCTACTTGCACATGGCTAGCATACCTCTCGCATACCCGTGGCCACTGTAGCTTACTGAAACAGTGCGTTTGCACCATCTTACTGAAACTGGCAGGGATGGGGTCGAACACAGCACGCTTCCCAAAATCAAACCCTCCGAATGAAATCAAACCCTGAGCTCACACCACACCCCACATAGCACCTCAGTCTCACTTGGGAGGACAGCCATGGAACCCCGCACCGAACACAGCAAGCTACGAAGACGATTCACGTAGGGAGGTACGATGAGTGGTCATCTCCTTCGGCTAAAACAAGCTTCCCACCGACGTGCAGGAAGACGAAACACGAAGGGAGGTAGTTTCAACTAGTATCTTCTTGATCTCATCTTCTTGCCCTAAACCGAATCTCCCATTGTTAGTGTTTCTTAAACAACCGATTTCGATTTCGGTATATACACATGATTTCGAATAAACTGGAAACCCTAACCCTAACCCTAATGTTTGATTTGAAATTCTTTTAGATTCAAAATAGCACTTTATTCAGATTCAAAATTGCACCTAATTTTGAAATTCTTTTAGATTCGAAATCGGCTCCCTAACCCTAACTTGTATCAGTATATACTCTGTTTTTTTTTTTTTTGTTCTTGATTGTTCATGAAATAAAAATATTTCTTATAATCGTCAACTATTATAGCTAATATATATAACATGAGTCATTTACATGAGATATTGGTCCAATCCTATAATATTTTCTGATCTGTTCTACTTTATTTCAATGTATACAATATATAGTTTCTCTATTTGTTTTTGTATTCATGTTTGTTTTCCCAACAATACTCATGTACATGATTAATTGATCTGTTCTACTTTATTTCAATGTATACAATATATAGTTTCTCTATTTTTTTTGTATTCATGTTTGTTTTCCCAGCAATGCTCATGTCCATGATTAATTGATATCACGTTGTTGACTTGTTAGCAAAAAACACTACTTCATGATAAAGGTCGAGTATGGAAATATAAACCATGCCATGCTTCCTTGGTATAGATCTGGGTCTATATACACGGGTCTTTGTTTTTCTGAGGTGTCCCGAGTGCATACATAAACACAGAACAGGAACCATTATCCACGGGTTCTTCTTTTATTTCATGGGAGTGTTCCTAAGAGAAGAGAGAACGAAAAAAGAAAATGATATATTGGTCTTAAGGTGTGGAGGGTGGTGTGTGATTTAGTGGTAAATTTTTTTCATGCACCCAACAGAATCTCAATTTTATCTGTCAATATTAAACATTGTTGCAATCTACTGTCATTTTTATTCAGCACCTTTTTGTTGTTCTATTTTTCTGAAAACTCTATTGGATTAAATTTAAGAATATGTCATCATCCACCACGAACTCTTCTTCATCTGTTGGTAAACAACGTCTGGGTCAACCATTATGCTTCTATGAATTTGAAGCCCAACTGAGATACTCATCTACAACAAGAAATCCAGGACGACCCTTCTTAGGGTGTCCTAAGTACAACACAAAGGTAACAATTCATGTTTAACGTTACATTTAATATTATGTGCATCTAACATGTTTCCAAAATATGTTTAAAATGATTAGGGATTGCCATATTGTAAGTATTTCAAGTGGGTAGATGAGGATTAATACAGAAAGTCCGATGTTCAAGAAATTCACAATGAAATGTTAAGAACCAAGAAAGAATTGGAGAAGATACTTGACGATATCGAAAAGAGCAAGATTGATCTCCATAAGAGAGTGGATGAGATTGAGATGAGAGAGATGGCGCTATCCAATAGAAATGAGGAGGTTGTGAACAAGGAGATGGCTCTTGTTGTACGCGAAGCTGAAATAAGACGTTCGCGCACACTTCTCCGGGTGTATTGGGCTTTTGCATTTGTTGTAACATGTTACTTGTCTTGTCTATAAGTGACTTAGGATTAATTTTAGAAGTTAGTTGCAATGTGTATGTAAGTTGTTTATATGGTGGTGATGTTATAAATCTGTAAAGAACTTTTTTGTAGTTTAAGACTAACAGAATATTTTTGAAGTGTTAGTCAGAACTTTATTTTTATTTTTATGTTAAATCACATGTGGAAGAAACTGGATGAATCTACCTTATTTGCTTTGAAGGCACATTCTTATTTTTATTTTATATTTTTATATGCATGACTTGTGTAGGCACATTTTTATTTCCTGTCTAATCAATATATATATATAGGCATGTTCTTAACCACTATCCTTAATTGAGTTACTCTTGAAGGATTATTTGTGGTCGGTGTTAAGCTTATGGGCATCTAATAACAGGTGCAGAGGAAGATAGACTTGGTGTACAGTGGGGGGAAGTGTCGGGTTGATGGGTTTGATTTCCCAGAGTGTATGATGGAGTTGGCACGTTCTCGGGTATAAATGAAAAACATGCCTTCATTTCATGTGTAGGATCATTCCAAGAGCTCTCATGCCTCTTGAGGTATTATCATTTGTTAATGCATTGAATCAGATTTCAATTTTTAGCAGCCTTACCTTATCTCAGCTCTACTCAGCTGCAATGAAAAGTACTTACATATGTTGGTAGTTGAAAAACATGTTCGCATGGTCATTATTAGTATGTTGTTGGTTAAAACTGACAGATATCTGGTCAAACTGTTGGAGAAGTAAGAACTGTTTCAGACATGCATGAGCGGAAAGCTGCAATGGCTCATCTATCTGATGCATGTATTCATTGTTGTTTGAATAACAATCTATTTACAAATCTCATCAAATGAATACTACTAAGACCAATAGAATAAATAACCCATTTTTTACAAGTTTGTTTTGGCACCTGGATGAAATCTGTCCATAAATGGAGGCACCACAATGAGTACTAAATAACAATCTGTTTCACCAAACTATAATGCACCACCTGAAGGTCAAATCCATCCAGTTTCAATTTTACAAAAAAATGATTACAAGAAAGCAACTACTCCTAAATGTGATTACATGGCTTAGCTCCATATCCAAGTTAATTTCAACAAAAAAGTATAAATACCCAACTACAAAAACTATATATGCACCATTTATGTAAATTAGTTCTCTGGGCCACCCAACCACTGTTGAACCAGTTGTGATCCATCCAACCCAAATTGCATCTGTAAGGATGAAAAAACACTATTAGTCTCATGTAAATGTTACTATTTTCATCTAAAAAGTGCAGAAATCTTACAATTTCTTGACTCCCAACCACTGTTTCTTGGAGCTAGGCTCCACTAATGACATTAGCTGATCTGTCTTGAACATGCTAGTGAAAAAAAAATCAATAAATAAATATAAGAGCTCTGACGTAAATAAAAATATATATATATACTTCCATGTAACCAATATTGTACATATCTATCTTTGATGGGCCAAATAAATTCCTGCACATGTTCGGCATTGGTGTATCTCCTCCATCTCTCTAATAAACAAGTAGCATTGGTCATTAGCTTTTGCATTAATAAAATAACCGGCCTAAACATGTATAACTAAAATTGTTGTATGTGCACCTGTTTACGTTTTCGGTTTCCTGGTGCATTCTTTGTCTTTCCTTTAACTTTCCGCATTTCTTTCTCCATCCTGGATGCTCTCCTCAGAGATAGGGGTCTGTCTTTCCCTCTGACAACTACTGCACTGAGTACTTGCTTTGAACTACCCACTGTCGTTGTCTCATTTGTCGTACAACCAACATTGGAACCAGTGAGGGTCATGGATGGGGGTTCTTGATTCTCACTATATAAGTCAATCATAGCATATAACTTTTGTGTCGCATCCTCAGTATGTTTTTTTGAACCCGCTGCATTAGTAATCATTTTATAACAAAATTTCAATAAACTTGAATATCTATTAACATCCGGCAGCTGATTCCCTCCGTCATAGCTGCTATGGATTAAAGTGTATCTCCTTTCGATGTCATTCCTCCATCGGTCTAAAATGTACTTCTCTGGCAGTGCTTTTATCCCGTTACATTTAAATACGGCCAAAATGTGCCTACACAATATACCCATCATCTGAAATAAACCACACGAACACTTGGCATCTGCATCTTCCTCACTAAAGTCCACAAGGAACTTAACCAACTTACTGAACTCATCCACACGAACTTCATCCTCTACCAGATAGGTTTTTACTGCACCATTCCTCTTAAGTAACTCTGGATCAAGATCGATAATGCTGGTAAGTTGCTGTTGAACTCCCTAAATTCAGCATTTGTGTCTAACTTTTGAAATCTTTTTTCGATTAGAGATCTAGATATGCATGGAATGGTAATGCTAAATAAGTGGAAGTCCGCGGCATTTTCATTATCAATTTTTTTTTCAATGCACTATCAAACTGGTCGACAAACTCTTTTAAGTTTGTCTTCGCATGAACATAACCATCGAAAAAAACATTCATGCTTTCGCTGCGCTGCATTGTACTCATCCCAGCCCAAAAACACTCTTTCAAAAATGCAGGCCCCCAATGCTCACGCTCAGTGTATAAACTTTTTAGCCAGGCATTCTCATGCAAGTTGTAAGAGGTGATTAATTGATCCCAAGATTTCTCAAACTCATCAACAGTTTGAGAGTCATACACACATTTCATCAGTGCATTTTTTATCCCACTTTTGTATGAAACATATGAGGAAAGCTTTTCGAAAACTTTTTTCAGTATGTGCCACAAACAAAGTCGATGTCAATTTTCTGTAAATACAATAGCAATTGCGTTTTTCATCGCTCTGTCCTGATCGGTGATAATAGCTTTCAGAGATATACCATCCATACACTTCAACCACGTCTGGAATAACCACACAAATGTCTCTGTATCCTCACTGGAAATCAATCCTGCTCCCAACAGAATTGACTGTCCATGGTGGTTTACACCAACAAATGGTGCGAATGGTATCCCATATCTATTCGTCAGGTATGTAGTATCGAATGTGACTACATCATCGAAGTATTGGTAGGTTGCCCTACTACAAGGGTCTACCCAGAAGATATTTTTTAACCTCTCGTCATCATCCAAATCCATAAGTGCAAAGAAACCGAAATTTTTGTACTGCATCCTACAAAAATACTCTTGCAGTGCTCCAGCACCACCTTTCCCAAGCCGTAGATGTCTTGCCTTGTCGATATAATTCTGACAATCTTTTTCCAAAAACGGAAGGTTCTCAAATCCACTAGCATCAACGATGAGAAAGCCGAAGCTCTTATTCATTCGGATCCCAGCCAAATCATTGATATCTAAGACTCTTTTTACTGAGTCACTCACTTCTATATTACATCGAAAGAAACGAGATTTATTTGGACTGAGGCCATGGTTATGAATATTATAAATTGTTGTCAATCGGAACTTTCCATCAACTTTTAAGGCATTAATCTTTGCCTTACATTCTGTCTTTCCTGTCAGGCGCGGTCTGGCCACATTCAACGTCCTATTTCGGGCCTTCCCACCACGTGCACAACCAAGGGTGACATATCGAATTGTCTCATAATCTCCCTTCTCAGTCCTTCTTATCATTACCCCAAATCCACATTTCTTAGCATACTGCTTATAATAATTCATTAATTCTTCAAAAGATCAAACTCCATCCCCGACTTTGGCTCCTCAATTGTATCACCATCAACCTCATCCTCTAACTCAGATGTTCCGACAATGTCATCCCCAGTTTCCCGTGAATCTGGTGCATCGTCTTTGCTTTCTTCAACTCTAGAAGAGGTACATGGAATATCACTGTGCCTATTGTCCGGTGGTTCCTCTATATCAACTCTTCTGCTCGAAGCGGAGCTTGTAGTCATGAGAGGAGTTGGGTAACCAGCATCGTGAACAAAAAATCAATGACACTAAACTCAACACAGTCCTACAAATTTGGATGGGAAAAAATATAACATACCGTGATTGGAGAAATTGAGCTAGATGGTGTTAGCGGAGATGGGTGTTCTTCTCCTTTTCCCATACTGTATCGGGGATGAACTGCATGATTCCACAAGAGGAATTAAAACTGGCCCTACAAGTAGTCCATCCTGAATGAAAAACTCTAAAATAAACAAAACTTTTGTATGCTTCCATTAAGCAACAAAATAATTTATGGAATACCATGATTCCATGAATCCAAGGCCAGATCATAGACCTCCAAATCAACATGAAATATTTATACACTTAGCTCAAATGCACTTGATGTACGTGCAAAACATCACAAATAAAACAAAATAAAAACAAGCTCTTCCTTTTACTTTACAGTCTATACTCAAAGAAAAAAGAATTACAACTTCAATATAAAGAACTCAAGTGTAAAGAACTCTAGATGTCCTATGATTCACTCACTCTTTTCTTTCAACCATCCTATGATTAAACACAGGGAGTATAATTGCAATGAGTATATTTTAGTCTGGACTCAAAGACGATGCTCAAACTTATTGCATTTTCTAATTTTAAAACCAAAACTAATTTATATCACCAAATTTTAAGCACCTAGTATCTATTATGAATCTCTGCAAACACTTTAGTCTCAACCATTACTTGGTAAAAAACTCAGGAAAGCAAAACAGACATAGGAAGAGAAAAACTTAGATTAAAACACCTTCTGTAGCCTCACTTTGAAACAGAAAATCTGCACATTTGATTGGCTATTTGGATTGAGAGTTCTAAATCATTCTCAACTACAAGTTAGGAGATGTGAAGAATCTGTGTTTGATGCTTTGAAAAAAAAAATCTTTACACAATCAAAATGATATAGGTTCAGCTAGTCATGCCTGAAATCAGCAAATAAAGTCAGATTTAATTGCAGAACAATAGATGTTCAAAGAATCAAAGATATAGAAAAATAGAAGGAAAATGGAAGGAAAAACATGTTCAAAGAACTTTGGTCTACCCACGACGGCACGAAACGACGCAGGGTGTTCGACGGCACAGCTTCTGGATCTGGGATGGGGTCGACGTGACGCGGGGTTGGGGATGGGGTCGACGTCACGTTAGTTTGAAATAGATTCGAGATGCTTTCAATGAAATCGAGTTCCATTTGTTTTCTTTCAACTCTGTTCCATTGGCTCAAGCCGATTCCGCAAAAGGTACCCCAGCCAGGTACCTGTAGCAGAACTGTAATAAAATTGATCCCATCAGAAATCATCTTCCCCTCTCCAAGCGAAATGCTTCTCCGCCTCCACCCTCTCGCAACCACCTCGCACTGGCGTCGGGCCCTCCCTCCATCACCTCGCATCGGCGTCAAGCCATCCCCTCACCCTTTCTCGGAACCCCTCACCCACGGAGCCCCCCCGAGGTGAACCCATCTCACCAGCCCCCTTTCCAGGCGATATTTGCTCCTCGAACCCTCCCCCCCTTTCGCAACACCGACGTCGACTGAAAAATCCCAGACAAAAACGATGGGAAGTAGCTTGGGAAATCCCAGATTGAAAAATCACACCGGTGGTGCCAAGCAATGGGAAGTGGCTTTGTGTTCAAAAAAGCCCAGACAGAAACGATTCGAGGTGAGAGAGAGAGAGAGAGAGAGAGAAGTGGTGATGCTCTGGTTGTTCTTGAATGGCTCCGGTGAGGTTCAAAACTAATGGTTTTTTGTTCAAAACAACTGGTAATTTAAATTGGTTTTGTGATTATTTGATGCCTCTTTGGGTCTGTGATTTGAGTTGCTTTGTGTGAACATTCAACTTCTTTCAATTGATTTGATGAATGGGCGATGGAGGATGAACAAAGATAGTGAAATATGGAATTATCGGATGCTTTGGTTTTATGTTGTTTAGTGTAAACTTGCTGACATGTTGCCCTTTTATTGAGGGCTGTTAAACGTCCAAAACTAGCCGGACCGTTCCAAAGAGAAACTCCTTATATTATATTACAATTGATAAAGCAATTACATAAAGTACTTACTTTATATTCTAAACAATTACGTTATATTACAATGCATAAAGCAATTACATTATATTCTAGGTCTGCAATTAGTTGGAGGATCTGATTCTTCAGACCCCAAAATAGAGACCCAGATGATTTGGAGAGTGTGACGGCTTTTCAAGGGCAATTGCAGCAACTCTTCCACCGCCATGATGCTGGGGTTGACCAGTCCTTCAGACACCCTCCCTATCTTCCATGACAAAGCCATTATAGGGTTGAAGAACCCCTTTGACTGCGCTGTCTGCCTCAGTGAATTTGAGCCCGAAGACAAGCTCAGGTTGTTGCCAAAATGCAGCCACGCCTTTCACATGGAATGCATTGACACGTGGCTCTTGTCTCACTCCACTTGCCCACTTTGTAGAGCTAGCTTGCTCCCTGATTTCTCTCCAAATCGCAACTGCTCACCCATTGTACTTGTTCTTGAATCTGGAAGTGAGAGCTCAAGAGAGATTATCCCAGAGGCTGCTCCTGGCCGAACCAGTTCAGTTGGAAGAACCGATCCCCGTCTGGGTTCGCATTGTGTCACAGAATTTGGGTCCGCACGCATCGATTTATCGCATAAATCCGGTGATTTGGGTGCAAAAGATGATCCCAGACCAACAGTCACGGTGAATTCAAAGGAAAAAGTAGTGCCTGTTAAGCTTGGAAAGCTCAGGAATGTGGATGGAGGTGAAGGCAGTAGCAACAACAACGTGGATGCAAGAAGATGTTTCTCAATGGGTTCATTTGAGTATGTAATGGATGAGAATTCTTCGTTGCAAGTACCCATTAAAACCCCAGTGAAGAAGCAATCAAGCAAGAAGCTTTCTTTGCCATTAACGCCCGGCCACAGGCTAGCAATGTCTGAATGTGACAGTGAATCCAGAAGAGAATTCAAATTCAACGGGTTTGAAGCAATTGGAAATTTTGAAGCATACCGGGGTCCTAATCTTAACAGCAATGCCAACGGCAATGGAAGTGCTATTGGAAGGAGCAAAAGAGAGAGCTTCTCTGTTTCAAAGATTTGGCTCCGAGGGAAGAAGGAGAAGCCTAATGCATCAGCAGATGCATCGAGGCGGGCGGTCTTGTTCCGGTTTCCGGTGCACCGGAGTGTTGTAGTCGAAGAAGATTTGAAGGCCAAGAATGGAGATGGGGGTGCAAGGAGGAGTATTTCTGAGATTAACATTGGAAGGCGCAAGAATGGAGGGAATGAATTGTGTTGTGCAGAGGAAAGGCAGAGCTGTAAGAATTTGGATTCTCAAGCAAAGGTACCATCTTTTGCAAGGCGGACATTGTTTTAGCTCACGGGAAAACAGAACAAGGTCGTTCACTCGTCCTCGGCATCAAATGTCTAGTTTGTTCTATTTCTTCTTCGATTTTCTTTCTTAGATTAATTTAAATTTGATTGCCTAATCATGGAAGGTATAATTAGAACATCTGCAGTTGAGAATAGAAAGAAGAGATTTCAAGCGTGTAAGAGATCTGAAGTCCTGAACTGGAAACAAGACTCTTCATTTCACTGATAATTTTTTTTTTTTTTATATATTCTCCTAAACTCAGAAACAAAAAATGCTAGCATTTTCAGTAGTCTCTGCCACGAAAAGTATGCGAACAATATTTTTTTTAAAGTATTCTTTCAGTTCTATTTAGAATTATTTGTCTCCATTGTTGTATTGTATCTGTTCTTTGAGTTCCTCTGTTGAGCACACCAACTTTTTGTAGGTATTTTCTATAATTGTGGAATGACTATGAAATACTTGTCGACATTCTTTAGTGGTGATAGAAGTCGTCGTCCTTCTGCTTAATGTATAAAGTTGTGTGTGAGCTTTATACCACCTTCATTCTTTCATCCCGAGCAGAAAAAAATCTCAGAAATTTAACCAACAATTTACATATACTTAATACTTATGACAGAAACTTGAAAGTAGTTGGGTCCTATATACATGGTTGTTGAGTTGCATAATAAATGCAAGCGGGTGGAATTCAAATTCGAAGTGAACACCAATCACTCTTTCATTTTCTTTCAACTTTCTCAATCGAATTTGAAAGCTTAGTAGGAATGGCCTAGGAAGGTCGTTTTGGTTACAGGCTGGTGCATTTAATCTGTAAAGATTGGAGCGTATGGAGGGTGGAGGGACTAGTCATATATGCATTAATGGCTAAAGTTAATAATGTCACAGGAACAGTTGGAAGCTGCTGTCTGCCGTCTGGTTCAATTCATGGCACCTAACCCGTTCTCATGTGCCTTGGTCTGAAGAGAAAAAATGGAGAAATATGTCCTGGATTCCTGTCATGAAGTTTACATGTTGTGTCTAACTCTCTTTAATTATAGATAGTACTTGTGGGACAGAAAATTGGAGAGAATCTCTATCCATATTTATTCGGTAGTGCTAGTGTCTGGTCCGGCTTTGGCGGTTGAGCGTGCCTATTAGTCCAAATTTTATTTTTTAACAAATTTAATATTTAAATGTCTCCATCCAAATTATTTGTACAATCATATAGTGTGCAATTCTCATTCATGAATTTTGATAAAAGTAGACAAATTTAAAAACATATGAAAAAATTATTTTTTTACGATGGATCCTATTTATTTTTTTAAAATATTTGAGAGTTGCGGATCATAAGACTTTTGGCATTACTACTTAAAGAGGAGAGAAAGATAACTACGATAGGATTCCAATTTAACCAAAACGAATTATAAGGATAATTCATATGAGAAAGTACTACAATCAAAGTCAGGACCAACAGCTCGAAAGAGAAGAAAGATTCATTCTCGAGAAGCGTTGAGGTGGGCTACGGCTTGATTGGTGTTGTTTGGAACTCCCGGTAGTGATCCGGTACTGTCGGTGTGTACATTTATGGAGGTGAACAGTATTTAAAAGCATAAAAAATAAGAAGAGATGAATACACAAATTTACGTGGTTCGGCACTAGGCCTACGCCCACGGGATTTCGGGAGGAGAGTTTCCACTATAATAAGCTTGTCACAATCTCTCATAGCCTCTCATTTCTCACTATACAATGAGAGATGCAGATCTACTTGCTAGAGAAGAAAATATTCTCTCTGGAGCTCTTAGGTTGAAGAAGAAGTCGAAGAAGAATCCAAAAGTCAGAACCTGCCCCCACAAATTGTAGGTTTCCTGTCCCTTTTATCTAGCCCTATGCTTGCGTCCCCCTCGATAGTGGTGAGGGATGTCTGTTTTGCATGTCTGAACCAGTGTTTTGAGTTTCGTACTGTATCGGCCGATACGGCCGATATTTTTTGTACCGGCTACCGGTCCGGTACAGGTACACTGTCTGTTTCGTACTGGCCGGTACCGGCCATTTCGATCTATATTTCGGTCTGTACTGGCATGTACCAGCCGATATTTCGAACCTTAATTTTTATTTTTATTTTCATTTTTTCAAACTACAAGTTCATTTTTTACCCTCAATTCAGACTAGGCTATTTATAATTTATATATCTATGTATTTATGTATAATTTATTCATATATAGACTATTATTTTGAAATATAATTTTTATATATACATTTATATATATAATTTATTTATATCGACTATCCCAAACGGTACACGAAATGATACCGGTATCGAAATATTTCGTTCCAGTGCCTTCACCGATACGGCATCCGGTACGGTATTCAAAACATTGGTCTGACCCCCTCTTCCTTTCCCACTTTCTCTTAACACCTCCATGCCTCCTGACACATTTACCCCTTGTCCGTTCTTGTCCCATTTTCCTCTCTTCTTTTATCTTCTAGTGATGACCCATTGATAGGTTGAGCCTTGAGATCCATTTTAGGCCTGGTATATTTTACTCCCTCACAATACTTATCCTGAAAATAATTAAACATAACGACAAATATAACAAAGTTAGGAAGTTAGAATTGGAATGCAACGAAACAATCAAACAAACAAATAAGTATCATAAACGGAATGAAAACATTCAAAGTTAACACCCTATTAATAAGCACGACAAAATTGAAAATACATCAAGAAGTTGGGACCATAAACATAGTACGTATTTTTCCATTTTACTTTGTTTTGGTTTGTTTTTTACGCATTCCAATCAAGACTAATTAATCTGTAATTAATAGGAAAATGGTAGTTTGATTATTAAATTTGTTCATCAAATGTATTCACTCATATATATATATATATTTTCTTACTGTTGAGGATGTTTAAAAAATTGCTTACAAAAAAACTAAATATATAAAAAAAAAAAAACTCATTTATACTAATGTACATATTTGGTGGGTACATTTGATAGGCATATTTGACAAGCACCTTAGCATTGTTGTTTATAATATGAGCATTACTATTCATAAGTTTCATACACCACGCACCACAAATTTTTTTTCTTTTTTTTAAAAAAAATTTGGTTTAATTCTTCTACAAACAATTGAATTCTTCTACTCATTATCCATATACCACACATTTGATAAGAGAAAAAAATTAAAAAAAAAATGATGTGTGAGGGCTTATGATCTTTCTTATAATATTAATTAAAGAATATTATTCGGTATATTTCATGCACGGGCCATAATGGGAGCCCCCTCACGAGCACGGCAATTTGTTCTCACTTCCCATTGTGGTCCAAAATTTGACAAAAAGAAAAACAAAAAATCAACGCAACCTCTAGTCACTACAACAAAAAAGAGATTTTGGGACGAATTTTTTTTGGGACGAATTGAAAATCGTCCCAAAAAGTGAGATTTAGAGACGAATTTTATATTTCGTCCCAAAAAGACGACGGAAGCTGCATACCGTTCGAACGCGTTCGAACGGTATGTTCAGGGACGAAATTTTCCGTCCCTAATAATTTAATCGTTCGAACGGTAATGAGGCATCATTCGAAGTCTTTAATTTTTGCGTTCAAACGGAAATTTTGGCGCGTTAAGTAACATTGTTAGAGCGGGAAATTACTACACCGTTCGAACGTGAACTTTCACCGTTCGAACGGTGTAGCATATGTATATAGTACTATATACAATACCGTTCGAACGGTTAGTCAACACGTTCGAACGGTATTATAATATAGTTAATATATTTTATTAAGTTTGGGATTGATATATATATATTTATATATATA
>QEOT01123790.1:28337-52849 GCA_003123785.1 Pterocarya stenoptera
TTTTTTTTTGTCCCGTTCGAACGAAAATTTCACCACGTTCGAACGGAAATCTATATTATGCCGTTCGATATATCCGTTTGACGTTCGAACGGAAAGCTATTTTTTACCGTTCGAACGGATATAACTAATGTATTCGTTGTTCGAACGTAGATTTAAATCGTTCAAACGTCAATTACAACCGTTCGAACGGTATTCTGGGACGAATTTCAACCGTGACAAATAAGTTTTTCCGTTCGAACGTGTTCGAACGGTTTCCATCAAATTCGTCCCAAAAGATATTTTTTGGGACGAAATGGTGATTTTCGTCCCAATATATCTTCTGGGACAGTGTTGTTGGGACGAGCTGGGGACGAATTTTTTTCGTCCCAAAAAATTTTTTGGGACGAAATTACTATAATTTGGGACGAAAAATTTCGTCCCAAAAAGTAGTTTCTGTTGTAGTGAGTAGTCTAGTAATAGTTAATACTGATCTTATCTAGCCCCTTCCAATCCTAGCTGTTCTCGAAATCCATAGAGATATATTTATATATATATTTATAGAGTTGGATGAAAAATGATTTTTACAAATTTTTAAATAGATAAATTTCATAAGGTTTTTATAAAATTGTAGATTCTGCATTAAAAAGTATATAAAAATAATTCTTTTTTAATAAAATATTTATTATAAAAAATGTACACAAAATTAATTTATTTAAAACGCCATAAATCAATAATTGTTCACATCATATACTTAAGACAATATGTAATTTTTTTTTTAAAAGAATGTAAAAGTATCTTTTATAATATATAAAGATTTTTTTTTATAAAATATGAGGTGTGAAATGATAAACAATAACTCATAAAAAAAATTTTATTTAAAATTTGTATTGATAATTTGAGATTACTATAAGATATATTTAAGTACACGAGGAAAATTCCGATGCTGACGACGTGATGTTGCGAGGCTAGAAGGCATACGCCGCGCCCTGACAATTTTGCACGTTCATTTGACTAGAGACCAAAAGAAATTAAGGTAGTTGAAAGAATATAAAATTATTGTACGTACCTTTGAGGCGATAGGGACGACAGAAAAATCAGGCTATGCATAAATCACTATTTATTTTTATTTTCTATATTTATAATTTTTTCATAAAATATGAAATATTTTTTATAGGATATAGAAGTGTATTTTTACAAAGTATAAGGTGTGAGGTGATAAATAGTGACTTACGAGAATAATTTTTCTTAATTATTTATTTATGAGTTTTTCTACTCATCATGTATCATCCTTACACACAACACACCATATTTTTTTATTTTTTAAAATTTTAAAATTTTTTTTAAATTTTATTCTTCTTAAACTTATTGAATTATTCTACTCATCATTCATATACCACATATTTAATAAGAGAAAAACAATGTGGTGTCTAGAGATGATCAATAGAATTTTTCTTTATTTATTAGGATAGAAAAATATATATACCAATTAGTCTTCTTATATTACTCTATAAATTGGAGGCATTATTTCACTTCTTTTGCATCAAAGAAGTATAAGTGTCACAGACTCATTGTGTAGCTTTTGATAGGAAAAAGGATGGGGTTGGGTATTCGTGCTTTGATCATGGTGTCCATCGTGACCATATTTACTCTCACGTCAGTGGCAAATGCTGCACAGGGAACGGCTACTTTCTACACTCCTCCTTATGTTCGTGAGTATTATATCCATTTATATGTTTCTATTAATTAACATCGATGCATATGTGTATGTATGCATATATATATATTTATCTTATGAGTTTTCATGCCATACTTTACTTATATCTTTCAGATTTTTAAAGTGGACATATTTTCGATGCAAAGAGTTCTTATACTTTTTAAACTTTCTTTTCAATCAATATCTGTCATGTCAATAACGTTGAGAATATACGTATTCTTTACATCGCCTTATAAATATAATTCTTTTTATTTGTAAACGCTATCATGTTTCTTTTTTTTTTATTTAACAAGATTGACTGAAATTAGAGAAAAGTTAATTAGATTTCTTAATAATTCAACTTAACTAAAATCCTATCAAGTTAGCAATCTTTATTTTCTTCACGCGCTCAAATTGATCATCTCAATCAAAGTAAAGTACTCTTGAATATGAAATTAATCTAACTAGCTAGTGTGATGCATGCAAATTAGCATGCTCAATTTCAATATATATATGGGGCGGGTAAATGCGCTATGTACTTCCCTGCATGCATCAAACTCCAATTACGTGATCAGATTTATAAGAACCTTTAATTCATGAGTTTCAACAAATAATTATTATCGTTGACTGCAGCTTCTTCATGCTACGGATTTCAAAACAATGGTGTCATGATAGCTGCTGCAAGCGATGCAATATGGGCGAATCGGGCAGCCTGTGGGAGAAATTATAGAGTCAGATGCATCGGAGCAACAAATCAAGGTGTACCACAACCTTGCAAGGGTACGAGCGTTGTGGTTAAAATCGTCGATTACTGTCCAGCAGGATGTCAGGGAACTATCGATCTCTCTCAAGAAGCTTTCGCAACAATAGCTAAACCTGATGCCGGAAAAATCAGAATTGAGTATACTCAGTAAGTCTCGATCCATGAAATTGCACATTAATTTAGTAGTACTGCTTCTGTTTGTTAACGTACGTGCATTAAATATCAAAAGCTTGTGATTAATTGTCATTGTTTTTCTTTTTATTTGTGATTTTCAGGGTTTGAAGATATATAGATCAGTACTATGGCCTCCTAATAACGAGTTTATATATATGATAGTATTGAATTAATAAGAGCTCGATCGTGATGGAGTACTTCTTTGTTTCAAGCGTACGAGCACGTTATATATATAATATGGTAACATTAATGAAATAAGCAACACGTTGAAACTTGTATGTATCAGTATCAAATATGATGCCAAGTTGATGTTGAAATGTTCATATTTATGCTGTAAGCTTCAATGCAGAATGGGCAGGCCTTACTAGTCTTTCCTTTCATATCGTACGTGCTCGGGTATAAACATATATAATTGATGTGGTTTGTAATCGAATATAAATATATATATATATTTATATTCGATTACATATATATATATATATATGATACTTGGGCATCATATGTGTGTTGTAAAGCGACAAAATTCTGGTATGAAATTTATCTGCATGGCCTGGCTGCTAATAAAAATAATTATAGAAATATTAGGCATAAAAAAATAAATATAAAATTAGAATTTATAAATTGACGTCATTTAATATAATATCCAGCTTACATCTATTTATAAACTTAATTTGATAATGGCTAGCTAGAGATTTTAAATGGCCTAGCTAGAGAAAAATACTCGATTTAAAACAGTAACAAGGGATTCATTAATTTTGTTTTGTTTGGCAAGCAAAAACTCTCCAATAAAAAGATTATCAAGCCTTCAAATATTTGTGTAAACGTTATATTTTGGGATATTATATATATGTATTGAGGTGGCTAGATTTTGAAGTTTCGTATTGATAATATCCGTACGTGCTCCCAAAACTTTCAATTGTCGTAATGATGGAAGTGGATAATTATTGACCCGTAAATATCAATTGGTCCAAGTCTTCCACTGATGCCTTCGAGAAAAGGTTAGCTTTAGTTACATAAAATTAAATTAAATTATTTTATCTTATAAAATTATTATACTTTTTTTAAATTCTTACATAAAATATAATAAATAATTAAACTTTTTCAATCTCAAAACAAAAATAGAATTAAAAAATTATATTTTAACAATATTTTATCAACTTTCAAAAAAATATCTCATTTCATCTCATTTAAACTGTGTAATCAAACTAGGCAAATAATATTACATATAAGTGATAATCCTTTATTGGTTCGCTGCAATTAAAGGATTTTCCAGTACTAGTTGCTAAATAAAAGGTTTCTTTCACCATTCATGCTTTTAAAAATAAACGACAGAAGAAAATATTTTGGCACTGGCATGTACTAAATGTGCAAAAAAAAAAAATTGCGTCCATTAATTTTCGCCGCTAGGGAATGGTAAAAATGCGTCGCAAAGCTATCTATTCCGTCACTCCATAATTGGCTGCAAATAATCGCCGCAACTAGTTAGATGTTCTGCCGCAAAAAGATATCACAACGGCCATTGTTGTTGTCGCAATATGATTTTAGTGTCGCAAAAAATTATTTACAGTGACATAAATCGCCACTAATAATTTTTTGCAACAACAAAATATCTGTGGCGTTGGCTTTGACCAAATTGTTGGGTAGCAAATATATATTTTTGGTAATATTTTTTGCCGCAAATAAGTATTAGTGACCAAAAAAACTTTTTCCAACAAGTAAATATTGCCGGAATTAGTTTGTTACAAAATAAAAAGAATTAGTACTGAAATAAAATACATTAAAAAAATAAAAAATACTATATACAACAGTCCTTGGAAAACCTTTGGGGAACCGTCACCCACATGGAGATGAAACGCAATGTTTCATTTGATGTCTAAAAATGCACCGTTGCCCAACGTCTTCTCCACGAAGCCAACCCATTCCCTTCTTTTCTCCACCCCCTGTTGTCTCTACGAATCCACGAAGCCACCGTCGAAGACCACTTCATCATCCCCACTTAGAGCAACCCCTTCTTGGCTGTGAGCTCAACGAGGGAGATGGTCTAACTCTTCTTCTTCTACGACTTGGAGGTGACCGCGGCAAACACGGACGGGAAATCGGTGAGAGGCTCGGTTGGAATTCTGGAGATGGGCTAGTTTTCGTTCTGTTGTAGTTGGTGAAGCTCGGCCTCTTGTTGCTCGGAGTCAAGTGCCCAAGCACCGGGCTTGGCCGAAGGAGACACTATTGCTGCCATAGCTATTCTACCAATGCTTTTTTCTTTTAGTCGAAGATTCATCTTATCTACCATTGCCATAAAACAAGTTTAACTGAGTGATTCTATACATCAATATTTCGAAGGATGGGGACAGAAACTCCTTTTAGAAAGAATGGAAATAAACCAAAAAAGAGGAACTAGCTTTGGTGGAGAGGGCAGTTGCCCCTACTGTACAGACCACGGAGGTCGCTTGTTGTGCCCTGTAATTTCTGAAACAAAAGTCCAAGAGGAACACTTGAACAGAGGTTCGGTTAAGATGCTCGCTTGTTTCAACAATCGGTGGAGTTTCTTTTGCAATTTTACTCTCGGCCTTTTGGTCTTCTTTCTCTCCTTTAGGCACTTTGTCAACTACAATTGTCACTGTTTCTGGTTTCCCTCTCAAAACCTTTTTCTTTCAAAACCCCATTAGTTTCTTCCACCTTTTTCATCTTGGGCGACTTAATTTTCTCCAATACTTTCTCTCCAATGTATTCTTTCTCAGGAAACTCCTTGATTACTGTTTTTGTTGCTTCAAGTTCAAGCCCCTTTTTACTAGCCTCCTCTTCTGTAGGTTGACTAAGCATCTCGCTCTCTTTACTTTTCTCATAAACTCTCTCTCCAAAAATGTCTTTTCTGGAAATTTCTTCAACAATCTTAGTCATTTCTGATGTCTCTTTTACCGTTTGGCAAAAAGTTGAAATGGGTTTGGGAGAAATATCTTAATAATGAAATCTAAGAGATGGACATTTTTTTTCTTGGTGGAGAAATGCTTCAATGTATCATGAATTTTGGTTGTGCTCTAGTTTGCCACTGGGAAGAAGAAAATATCAGCTTTTCACTCTGCTTCCCGCTTCTTCTTTCCTTTTTTCTTTCTTCGCTTTTTCCATTTGTATTTTTGCTTTCTTTTTTTCTTTTTTTTATATCTTCCACAGAGCCAGCCAGTTACCCCAAGATTTCGCAGGCCGGTTGTACTTAGCAATTTTGTTAAAAAATTACACATCTTTTATTATATTATAATCCATAAAGCAATTATACAAAGTACTTGCTTTATATTCTAAACAATTACATTATATTACAATGCATAAACTAATTACATTATATTCTAAGTCTGCAATTAGTCGGAGGATCTGATTCTTCAGACTCCAAAATAGAGACCCAGATGATTTGGAGAGTGTGACGGCTTTTCAAGGGCAATTGCAGCAACTCTTCCACCTCCGTGATGCTGGGGTTGTCCAGTCCTTCATAGACACCCTCCCTATCTTCCATTACAAAGCCATTATAGGTCTGAAGAACCCCTTTGACTGCGCTGTCTGCCTCAGTGAATTTGAGCCCGAAGACAAGCTCAGGCTGTTGCCAAAATGCGGCCACGCCTTTCACATGGAATGCATTGACACATGGCGCTTGTCTCACTCCACTTGCCCACTTTGTAGAGCTAGCTTGCTCCCTGATTTCTCTCCAAATCGCAACTGCTCACCCATTGTACTTGTTCTTGAATCTGGAAGTGAGAGCTCAAGAGAGATTATCCCAGAGGCTGCTCCTGGCCGAACCAGTTCAGTTGGAAGAACCGATCCCCGTCTGGGTTCGCATTGTGTCACTGAATTTGGGTCCGCACGCATCGATTTATCGCATAAATCCGGTGATTTGGGTGCAAAAGATGATCCCAGACCAACAGTAGCGGTGAATTCAAACGAAAAATTAGTGCCTGTTAAGCTTGGAAAGTTCAGGAATGTGGATGGAGGTGAAGGCAGTAGCAACAACAACGTGGATGCAAGAAGATGTTTCTCAATGGGTTCATTTGAGTATGTAATGGATGAGAATTCTTCGTTGCGAGTACCCATTAAAACCCCAGTGAAGAAGCAATCAAGCAAGAAGCTTTCTTTGCCATTAACGCCCGGCCACAGGCTAGCAATGTCTGAATGTGACAGTGAATCCAGAAGAGAATTCAAATTCAACGGGTTTGAAGCAATTGGAAATTTTGAAGCATACCGGGGTCCTAATCTTAACAGCAATGCCAACGGCAATGGAAGTGCTATGGAAGGAGCAAAAGAGAGAGCTTCTCTGTTTCAAAGATTTGGCTCCGAGGGAAGAAGAAGAAGCCTAATGCAACAGCAGATGCATCGAGGCGGGCGGTCTCGTTCCGGTTTCCGGTGCACCGGAGTGTTGTAGCCGAAGAAGATTTGAAGGCCTAGAATGGAGATGGGGGTGCAAGGAGGAGTATTTCTGAGATTAACTTTGGGAGGCGGGAGAATGGAGGGAATGAATTGTGTTGTGTTGTGCAGAGGAAAGGCAGAGCTGTAACAATTTGGATTCTCAAGCAAAGGTACACCATCTTTTGCAAGGCGGACATTTTTTTGGCTCACGGGAAAACAGAACAAGGTAGTTCACTCGTCCTTGGCATCAAATGTCTAGTTTCGTTCTTTTTTTTTTTTTTTTTTTTGAATAAACCTCAGAATTTCATTAAAAATCAAGTAAAACAATCACTGTTTAAATATCCCACTATATAATCTGGGATAGCCTCTAACCAAACCCTTTTCCCTTCTAAAGACAAGGCTTTTTTTGCTAAAGTATGAGCAACCACATTTTTCTCTCTATAAGCAAATTGAATGGACTAGTATAAACTATTTTTGAAATAAAATCTAACATCTTCTACTAAAGAACCATAAGAAGTAAGTGTTTCTTCTTTTCTGCACACAGCCATGATAATCTCTTTTGCATCCCCTTCAAAGATTGCTTTCTGAATGTTAAGCATGCTACATAGTTCAACTGCAGCCCTCAGAGCATAACTTTCTGCAACAGCTGCTTCTTCCACATTTTCTTTCTTGTCATAGACCGCTGCTACCACCTTCCCTTCTTCATCTCTAACAATGATGCCAATCCCCATTCTCCTCTTTTTTTGATCCAAGGAAGCATCCCAGTTCACTTTGACATAATCTTTTCCTGGTTTTTCCCATCTTTGAGTACTAGAAGGTCTGTTTTGCACTTGTCTTTCTGGTTTACCCGAGTTTCTTGCTGCCTGGTAATTACTAACAGTAGCCTTAGCAGATAAACACAGGTTCACTGGACATTCCATTCTGTTTTCAAACACCACACCATTCCTCCTCAGCCAGACCTTTCTAAGAGTCACTGCTAGCTCCTCCAATTGATTCTTGTTAAGAGAAGTAACGCATTTCTTCCACCACAATAGGAAGTCAGTTCCATATCTATCCCACTTTTGAACACGGCTTTCCTCCCTACCCCATATATCATTTGCTGAATGGCACTCCCATAAAACATGCATTAGAGTTTCATCTTCAGTTTCACACATAGGACAAATTTTATCCTTCACCACACCTCTTTTGAACAGGTTTACTTTGGTAGGTAGTAAGTCATTCCCAGCTTTCCACAGGAACATTTTTGTTACTGCAGGAACTTCAAGATCCCAAATCTTCCACCACCTTTCATCATCTTCCACTACTCTAGAACACTCACCCTTACTCTTCTCCCTTTTATCCATACTCATAAAATATGCACTCCTCACCGAGAAAGTACCCTTTTTTGTGGGCCCCCAAACTATCTTATCTGTTACTTTGCCTCTGCTCAAAGGAATGGTCAATATTTTTCCAGCCTCTTCCAATCTGAAAATGGATCTTATCAAGTCTTCCTTCCATTCACCCTTCTGTTGATCAATTAGATCTTCAACTCATGAGTCCTCTTGTAACACAGAGACTGGTGATTGCACCATAAAGGAAGAGGGGTTTGGAAGCCATTTGTGCCCCCAAATCTTAATATCTCGCCCATCCCCCACCTTCCATCTAATGCCTTCCTTTAATAATTCTCTAGCTGAACTAATGCTTCTCCATATAAAAGATGGTTGTGTACCCATTTTTGCTTCCAAGAAGTTTGATTTCTTGTAATACTTCTCCTTAAAGATAGTAGCTACCAAAGATTTAGGGAACTTAAGGATCCTCCACCCTTGTTTTGCAAGAAGGGCTGTATTGAAACACTCCAAGTCCCTAAAACCCATACCTCCTCTACTTTTCTGCACTCCCATTTTTTCCCACTTCCTCCACACAATTCCTTTCCCACCCTGCTGTCTACCCCACCAAAACTTAGCAAATAACCCATTAATCTCATTACACAGTCTTTTTGGTAACTTAAAAACACACATAGTATATGTGGGAATAGCTTGCAAAACTGTCTTAATCAAGATCTCTTTACCTGCTTGTGAAATGAAGTTGTTCTCCCAACTACTCATCTTCTGCCATATTCTATCCTTGAGGTTCCTAAATGTATTAAACTTTGATCTTCCTACCATAGCAGGAAGACCAAGGTACTTCTCATAGGTTCCACACACAAATGAATTTCCAGCCTCCATAATGACCTTCTTATCAACTGTTTTGGTGTTACTGCTGAAGAAAACAGCAGTCTTCTCTTTGTTAAGAAATTGGCCTGACGCCAATTCATAAATTTTCAGCACCTCTTGTAAGCTTCTCCACTCCTCTAACCTTGCTCTACCAAATAGAATACAGTCATCTGCAAAGAACAGATGATTGATTCTAGTACCCCCCTCGGGCCACTTGCACACCTCTAGTAATATGCCTTTTCTCATAATGATTAAGCAGGGAACTCAAACCTTCAGCACATATAAGGAAAAGATAAGGTGACAAAGGGTCACCTTGTCTCAAACCTCTAGAGGGTTTAAACTTAAGACCTGGAAAACCATTAATAAGGACAGAGAAAGAAACTGTTTTGACACATTTCATCACCAAGCTCACCCACCTCTCACAAAAGCCCAACCTACTCATAACAGCCTCTAAAAAATCCCACTCAACACGATCATATGCTTTAGACATGTCTAACTTCAATGCCATGCTCCCTATATTTCCTTTTTTTCTGGTTTTCATGGAATGCAATAATTCATAAGCCACCATTGTGTTATCATTTATCAATCTACCTGGGAGGAAAGCACTTTGGTTTGGGGAAATAATATCAGCTAAGACCATTTTGAACCTGTTAGTAATGGCCTTTGAAACTATTTTATATATGACGTTACACAAGCTAATAGGTCTGAAATCACTCACTTTTTTGGGGTTTTTTGACTTTGGAATCAAAACTATATGTGTGTGGTTAAGTGAAGGATCAAGAGGGTTACCATTGAGAATATCCACTGCTGCTCTACAAACCTCACCCGAGACTGAACTCCAGTGACTTTGGTAGAAACATGGCCCAAAGCCATCTGGACCAGGGGCTTTTAAAGGACCCATATGCTTTACTGCATCTTCCACCTCAGTTTCAGAGAAATTTCTGGACAGCCTTTCATTCATAGCTTCAGTTACCCTTGGGTTCAAACCCACCAGACAGCTCTCTATCACTTCATTGTTTGGCTTTGTAGATTGAAAAAGATTACCAAAGTAGCATCTGAAAGTTTCTTCAATACTCTTAAAGCCAACAGCCAATCTATTATTTCCGTCCTCTACTACTTTAATGAAATTTCTTTTCCTTCTTTTATTAGCACAAGCATGAAAATATTTAGTATTCATATCTCCATGCTTGTACCAATTATTTTTTGCCCTTTGTTTCCACCTAAGATCTTCCTTTTCTAATAACAAATTCAACTCAGCCTTGACCCTTTTAATCTCATCTACATTTCTGTGGCTTTCCTCAGCTTGCAAAATTTTTAACACCTTATTTTTTTCTTCTATTTCCTTCAATCCCCCCTTCTTCTTCACCTTCCACCTTTGAAACGCTACTTTGCTTCTCTGCAATAATCCAGTTACCCTTGTGGTTCCTCCATTCTCCCCTCTCTTCCACACTTCTTTCACTACCCCTTCACAATCGTCTTCTAAAGCCCAGTTGGCCTCATACCTAAATAGCTTTTGTTTCCACCAATACCTTTCATTTGGGACTGCTCTTCTATTAATTAAATGGACTACCAGGGGTTTGTGATCTGATGTTCTGGCCACCAGTACTTCTACCCAGGCATCCTTGTAAATTTCTGACCACTTAGGATTAGCCACTGCCCTGTCCAGCCTTTCCTTTGTAAAGCTTTCATCACTGTGACCATTACTCCATGTATACTTCTCCCCCTTCCATCCTAGATCATATAAATTCCCTTCAGTCAATACTTCCCTGAAAAGCTCCATTTGACCCTCTGGTCTTGACTTAGCTCCCCACTTCTCATCATTTGTAAGAATTTCATTGAAATCACCTACTATGCACCAGCCTTCTCCATCTCTTGGCTTCATAGTTTTCAGCAGTTGCCATGTTTCCTTCCTCTTTACCGTCTCTGGATGTCCATAAAAGCAAGTAAGCAGCCACCTGCTTTCACCCTCTTCTTCAATCCATGCATTTATATGTCTTTGGGAGAAGTTAACAATTTCCACCTTCACCCTCTGGTCCCATAGCAACATCAGTCCACCACTTTTCCCCACTGCCTCCACCTTAAAACATCCTTCACAAGCTAACCTGTTTTTTATGTTCCAACCATTTTTTTTTTTTTTAATCTTAGTTTCCATGAGGAAAACTAAGTTGGGTTTATTTTTCTCTATCAAAGAGTAGAGATCTTGAACTGTCCGAGGATTCCCCAAACCTCGACAGTTCCAGCTTAGTATTTTCATGATACTTGGCGGGGCTGACTTCCAGCCACCGCCAATAACCCCAGCTTACTACTTCCACCTTCCACCTTTCCTTTCTTACTCAGCTTCTCAGTACCCCTATCTTCCACTTCTACAATGCTTCTTTTTTTTTGTTTTTCCTTTTTCACTGGCTCCTTCTTCCTGGGTTTTAGTCCAGCCTTCCTCCTCCACATCCCTTTCTTCGCAAGCTTTTCCTTCTCCACCATACTTCCCTCTTCGAATATAACTGTAACCTCCTGTAAACTTCCCTCCTCACTGTTGAACAAAAACTTTTCTTTTTGCTGAAATGTACAGCAAACTCTCTCCCCCACTTCTTCTTCCAAGTCCCACTCACCTTCCCTAATCCTTGTTTCACCTCGCCCCTCACTGATATTTCTCACTTCTATATCTTCCCCCTTATGTTCTTTTCCACTATTGACCCTACTCTCACCAATATCATCTTCACTCACTCCCTTCCTCTTACTCTCCTCACTCCCTTTTTCAACTCCATTCCCCACATTTTGAAATGAATTTCCCTCTTCCTTCCTCCACCATCTGTCCATATCTGCCCTTCCCCCTCCATTAAAAACAGGTTTGTTCCTATAGACATACTTAGCCCTTAACCATGACCCGTATTGTTGTTCTTCCCCTTTTATGCTTTCCCCTCCACTGCTACATCCCTCATTCCCGTGCATTATAGAGCCACAAGAAAAGCATATTTTTGGCATTTTTTCATAGCTAAAAGAAACCCATATACTGTTTCCTTTTACTTTCAACATTCTCCCCCTAGCCAACGGTTGAGTTAAATCCACCCTAATTAAAACTCTCAAAAAAAACCCCCACCCACTCCCATCATCCCTCACATCCACATCCTCCACTTTACCCGCCGTACCCCCTATTAGTTTCCCTTTCTCAATTGTCATACACGATAATGGTAAATTATGTATTATAACCCAGAAAACTTCTGAATCAAAGCTAATGTTCTGTAATGGAGTATACCCATCATACTCCTTCATAACCAACAGTTAGTTATCAAAAAGCCAGGGTCTACCTGACCATACTTTCTGTTTATCCTCTAGCTTTTGAAAAACAATGAAATAAGTGTTCGGACTCACCTCAATAAACTGAGCCGCCTTGCTTATCCTCCAAATCTTTGCCATCGTTGCGCCAACCGTCTCTCCACTTATCTTTCTTGTAGCACAGATTTTCCCCATTAAAGATCTCTGTTCTTTCAAACACATTTCACTCGACGCTTCATCATCAATCTCTATCACGTCTTGCTCCTCCTCCCGTAATCGGAAAGTCTTCCATTTTTCCTCTAAGTCCTCCATCCTACGCCGTCAGATTCTCCCCTCTGTCAGCAGATTTCGCCAATACCACCGTAAATACCGTACTCTGCTACCAACCCAACGTCAGTAACCACCCGAAACTTTCCCCGTGAACCCCAGGGACCACCCTCTCTCCTTCCCCTTTTTGTTATAACCGCCTCCACTTACAAAAGTGCCTCTAGTTTCGTTCTATTTCTTCTTCGATTTCTTTCTTAGATTAATTTAAATTTGATTGCCTAATCATGGAAAAGGTAAATTAAATTAATTATATATTTCATATTATATAATCATTATAATTTTTTTAAATTTTTACATAAAATATAATAAATAATTCAATTTTTTCAAATATCAAAATAAAATTAAAATTAAAAAATTATATTATAACAATAATTTATTCAATTTTTAACAAAATATTTCATTTCATCTCATCTAAATCGTATAACTAAACTAGGCAAATAATATTACATATAAGTGATCATCCTTTATTAATTAATTCGCGAGCTAATTAATTAATAAGGTTCACTGCAGTTAAAAGGATTTTCCAGTCCTAGTTGCTAAATAAAAGGTATCTTTCACCATTCATGCTTTAAAAAATAAACGACGGAAGAAAATATTTTGGCATTGGCATGTGCTAAATGTGCCAAAAAAAAAAAAAAAAATTGAGTCCATTGATTTTCGCCGCTTGAGAATGGTAAAAAGCCGTCTCAAAGCCAATTATTGCGTCGCTTCATAATTGGCTGCAAATAGTCGCCGCAACTAGTAAGATGTTCTGCCGCAAAAAGCAACCACAACGGCGATTGTTGTTGTCGCAATATGATTTCAGTGTCGCAAATAAGTATTCTTGACCAAAAAATCTTTTTCCAACAAGTAGAGATTGCCGGAATTAGTTTGTTACAAAATAAAAAGAATTAGTACTGAAACAAAATACATTAAGAAAATTACACATCTTACGTTATATTACAATCCATAAAGCAAGTACACAAAATACTTACTTTATATTCTAAACAATTACATTATATTACAATGCATAAAGCAATTATATTATATTCTAAGTGTGCAATTAGTTGGAGGATATGATTCTTCAGTCCTCAAGTACTAGTACTTAGGCTAAAGATCGACCTGGTGCTTAGAGGAAATACTAGAATTTCTCAACTTGCGGCTGAAACCTGTAAACTATAAATCAAGCTGGAAAGATCAGTTTCCATAACATAGAAAATAAGTATAATTTGCATAATGTAGTGACATTGTTCTGAATTAGTGTGGCATTCTGTGCAAACTTTAGAGCGGTTAGTTTTTTATAATTTGGAGAGTTGCAGGGACATCAAAACCCATGTTAACAAATACCAAATTAAGACAATAAATAAAATGCCTAAAATTCAAGGATAGACCAAAGCACTTAAAAAACAAGTTAAAAAATACAATAACTACAATTCTAACAAACTCATCTTCATGGAGATATATATAGTAAATCAGCAAACACCAACTGGTGTATAGTAGAACTAGGATGTATTGAAGTGTACCTATAATAGTCATGCCAGGATCAATGCAATAATGCCGGGTTTTGCTACACAACCTCCTACTATTCATCCACACTCCACACTCTATATGTTTTAATATTTTTTAATATTTTTTTTAAATTTATTTTTGAATTTATTTTTTTTAAACTATTTCAAATTTTTTATTCACTATTTACATAAAAAAAAAATTGATAAAAAAAAATTGATAAAAAAAAATTTTAAAAAAGGTGGAGTGTGGAGTGTGGTGAATAGTAGGAGGTTGTGAAGATTATTTGTTTTAAAAAATTACAAGAAAAAAGAATACATAAAATGAGAAGAAAGAATATCCAATAATTACCTTCTTCGTCTAAGCTGGGCAAATCCCAGATTTGAACCTTCTATCCATCCTCACGCAAGTCCAAATCTAGGAACAGCCCGGTAGGCATTTGAACCACCAAAATGATTAGGACTCAGAATCAAAATAAACCCAAACCCAAATAAATTTAAATGGCAAGAACAAAAAGTGTTTTACTTTCTGTTTCTCCTAATATGTGAAGTGAAGAATCATGCATGTATGCATTGGAGTTTATAGGAATAAATTAAAATCATGAATAGAAAAAATTTCCACCATCTGATCCAACAGAATGTTTGTGAAGAAGAGGACTAGCCATAAAGGCAGCAACTTTTAGCAGGCAAATCGACTGGAATTTTTTAAAGATATAGCACATATCATAAATGAATCAGGAGACATACAAAAAGTACAAAGTGTTGCGCGGCAACTAACTGAAGCAAGATCAACGAACCGAAGAAAGGGATCGATTGAAGCTAGGGTTACAGACGTACCCCAAAAGGCCAGCAGTCCAACTCCATATATACTAAATCATTTTCCTTTCTTAATAAATGACTGACTATAAATAAACGTTTTTCTTACTAGGAGTGTTTGATTTTCCATGTTATTAACTAGAATGCTTGTTGCTAATTAAGGATAATCATTTTATTATCATGCTAGCGTCAATACTAACATGAGAAATAAAGCCTAGCTAGTGTTGCATGATGAAATTCACTGACAAAACAGAAAAGGACAAAAAAAATTACTCTTTATACCCTCAACTTATAAAAGGATATAAGGGCTTTATTTTTGTAATTAAAATGAGATAAATTGATATAAAAAATTAAAGTTGAGATAAAATATTGTTAAAATATTTATTTTTTTAATATTATTTTTGTTTTGAGATTTAAAAAAATTAAATTTTTTATTTTATTTTATATGAAAATTTAAAAAAAAATTATAATGATTAGATGAGATAAAATGAAAAATTTTGTGAAAGTGAATGAGACCATAAAGGTAGCAACGCCACTCTCATTAATGTGAAAGTGAGCAAAGTTATAAAGTAAACAAGATGAGATTAGATGAGATGAGAAGAATTTACACTCAAAGTTTTCAAAACAAGACATATTGCACTCTCAAACTAGAAAATATATTAACATTTCTGAAATAAATAAATAAATAATGAACGTGTGGCAATATTGATTGTCAAGTTTTAATAGAGGGTGCAAAACATCATTTTTTGTTAATTTGAGTACAAATGAAAAATTCTTGATAATTTGAAGGTATAAAAAATATTAAAAAAATAAATGGATGAGAGAGAGAGAGAGAGAGAGTAGGAAATGGAGATGTCCACATCTCCTTTCTGTATCAAACTTTTTATGCCACTGAGATGATAAAGGGGCAGGTAAAAGGGAATAATTATTAGGCAGACTCCAAGAAAAATAAACCACAAACTGGCCTGGCGGCTTAGTTATTTCAATGGCTATGAGTGAAATTGGAGGGAATTTCAACGGCCGTACTGTGGAATTTTGTGACTTTGGGGCATGAGGTGATAACGAAAACATTTAAACATTAATGTTGCTAGTCTAGTCATGAGATATTAAGACACGATTAATTAAAGTCCCAGTTGGCTAGATTGGTTCCTCTATAAATTGGAGGCAAATCTACATATATCTTTGCATCACAGAGTAGCAGTGTAATAGCTTCATCAGATAGTTTTTCAGAGAGGGAGAAAAATGGAAGTAGTTATTCGTGGTTTGATCATGGTGACCATAGCCATATGTCTCATGTCTGTGGCAGCAAATGCCGCACAGGGCACTGCTGCTTACTACACTTCTCCTTATGTTCGTGAGTATACTTATAAATTAATTACATGCATCCCTAGCTAGCTAGCTTTAGCCATAAATATACTATATTGATCTCAAAACTAAATAAGGTTTATTACGTGATGATCAGTAGATTATGCCATTGATACATATCTTAGAAATTATTTAAAATGTGTCATATCAATCAAAATAAGATGAAGAATAACATTACTGTGTTAACATTTTCGTCAAGTAATGTTAAGAGTTTTAACAGTTAATTAATATCCAATATTTGACTGCATGCAGCCTCTACATGCTATGGAAACAAAGACAGTGGTGTCATGATAGCTAAAGTGAGTGATGTGCTATGGAATAATCAAGAAGGTTGTGGGAAGAAGTATAGAGTGAGATGCATTGGAGCTACATACCGGGGGCGCTTGCGACGACCATGTAGGGGTGGCAGCGTCGTGGTTAAAGTCGTGGATTACTGTCCACCACCAGGATGCCCCGGGACCATTGGTCTTTCTAAAGAAGCTTTCTCCTCAATAGCTGATCCTAATGCTGGAAAAATCAGAATTGAGTATATTCCGTAAGATCTATATATCTCTGACGACTCCGATATAACGTCTCAATTGCTTTATAAGATGCCTAAAATTATCTATGCGAAAAAAGAATGTTCATGCATGGCTGCTTCTGTATTTTCCATTTGCAGGGTCTGAAGTAGTTCTCCTAGCTAGAGTACCATGCACGGCTTCGATCCTAGCAACGGGGGGTTTGTGACAATATTGAAATAAGCAGCTCATGAACGAAACTTCTATCTGCTCCAAGCATGTTAAGATGATGTAAAATTAAGTAAAAAGAACTAGTACCCATGTATATGCATGCGATGATATTTGTTCAGTACTGCAATAAAGAGAGGCATTTCTAGATTCTACTCCTTTCTAGATTCTACTCACTTTAAACTATATAATTCAGACAATTAACTTCAATAATCTAGTCAACATATCATTGATCGATCCGTGCAAGTTATCAGAAAAATAAATTTTAAAATTTTAAAAAAAATTATCCTGCAAGTTGATCTACTATATGCTTACAAGTACACTATTTGTTGTGAGAATCATTGTTGTTACAAAATATATATATATATATCAAAACATCAATATTTTTTTTATATTAAGTGACGTGAGAAGCCATAGACATGAGTACTAAATATAATATTCAATGTATCAATAAATAATCTTAAAAATAATTTTTTTGATCGTCGGCTAGAAAGAATTTTAAGGATGGCTTCCTACTAAAGAATGAAAGTCGTATCTGCCAACTAAAGCGTAATAATCAGAATTCAGACCAGATGTAGCTCAGCCAATTGTTCAGAAGTACGAACTGCATGCCCAATTCGTTCAGGATCTCAGCTAAAGCTTAGCTCACCAAGCAATACTGCCATTCTTTGTGCTAAGCCATGATTTCAGCCTTCGATTTATTTTCACTCCCATTTGCCATAAAATAATGAGGTAATAATTTCNTTATTTAATTACATAGATTCTGCAACTTCGCTTAAGAAATCTAAAATTCATAATAATGATTATAAATTCAGTGATTCCAATCTATCTCTACAAACTCCAAAACAAATTCAACAAAACATCTCAAAAACTCTCATTTTATACCTAAACTTGACAAATTTTATGTCATCTCTCTTGTACTCCAATCCCCAATCTCTAGTCTCTAATCTCTCTTGCATCCATCTTGCTCATATTTGACACTGGCAGCCTCTCCATTGTCTCTAATCGTGTTGGCAAACATTGAGCAGCTCTGCCGTGATGTGGCAACGAAGGTAAAATAAGTAATGTAATTTGTATATACAGTGAAGTTTTTGTTTTACATATACAATGAAGTTTTGTGGCAATAAAAGAGTCACGTGAATGACTTGTTTTCTAGAAAATACTTTATTGGCTTTTTGTCTTCTTCTTCAAGACTTCAACACCAACCATATATAGCTTTCATAATTCACATGGCTCATGGGCCACCTATGCTTGGACTTCTTTTTGGAACTTTATTTCTTCCTCTTTCAATTCCTCTAATGTATAATTTATTTATTGATTTGGATATTAATATTAAGATATTTTATTTTATTGTGTAGCTTAACAATTTTAAATAAAAGTAAAGGTCATTTGTTATATAAAAGTGAAACTCATTTGCTAAATTAGATTCTATTGTTTTATGTTAATATTTATTTTATTCTAGAATATTCATAAGTGTAGTAAGATTTTATATAATAGATATTGTTATTTAATTTCTACTAGAAAATATGTCTAATAGAAAATATGCATCTGGATATAAGAATATTAAAAAATAAAAAGAGAATAATAGAAAAATTGATGGAATCCCAAAAAAGATATTTAAATAAATTTGTTACTAGCAATAAACAAAATATAGCAGGAAATTTAGGTAAAACACTTGTAGATAATCAAGAAATACACTAAATAGGACCAAAAGATAACAAAATAAATCAAGAAATACAAAAAAAATGGATATGGGGATAATGAAACAACACAACAAACCTAACAATAGAAATATGAGGATAGTGCTCAAACATGTACTGCTAGAGTTCTTGCTAGAGAATTTAGGAAAAGCATAGAAGAAAATAAAAATGCCAAGGACATATATCTATTAATCCTTCAAATATTTATGATCATGCTCAATGGAAATATGTTGATTCAAAGCTAAGAGATTTATTAGTAGAAAATGGTCCAACTAAATATAGCAATATATATTTTCCTAAGGATGAGAACTCTAGACAATTTTTCACTACATATTATATATGACACTTATCAAACGGGAAGAAACATGATAGAAATGGCTAGTGTATTCAAAAGACATGACTAGATCATTAAATGAACTAGCCATATTATCAATAAAGAACGAGATATTAGAAGAACTTGAATATAAAATTTAATTAACAATTTTGCATTTCAAAAAACAAGAAAAATAATTTTTCAATAAAAATATATTTAGATATAACTTAGTTAATTTGATACAAGAAAAAGGCCTCATTTTAATCTATCGCGTTAAGCCTCAAAATCTATTGAGATGGCTCTGCACATGATATAATTTAACTTGTAAGATTCAAATTTTAAAATTTTTCTTCTTGTTTTTAAAAGTGTGTGTAATATAAAAATCTTCAAGTAGAATATATATACATGTGCGCGCGCGCGCGTCCAGGGAAACAAGTAGTATGAATTTATGAGAGCATGCTATACAAGGACAACTCTATAAACTGTAATATATATACTCGTATGTGTCATCTATGTCTACCTAAACTAATATCTTCATGTTTCACATTATTTTTAAAAATATAGTCAAATAAAAGTCGTGATCTTATTCGTAACATCTTTAATGTAACACGTATAATTCTCATATTGTAACAAATATCTTATATAGAAGCTGTGTGATTTCTTATGCTAGATTTAATTTGCCATCTGCATTCATACCAATTAATCTATCACATTTTAATTCTTTTAATAATTGATATATAAAATTACTTAAAATTTGTCGCATAGTTGATATTTTATAACATTTGAGGTAGTACGTACTACTGGACAATTGGCTTTTCTTGACTTATAAATATCACTTTGTCCAAGTCTTCCACTAACGTTTGAATAAGGACATATATGGAACTGTACACTAACATGATTACATGCATGCGTGGTACTTGACCTTTAGTTGCGATCTAATTATATCAGAGTCATTGTGCAAGAAGTAGTGGCTGGACGGATAATCAGCCGAATGGTTTTAAGAATTCATTTAATTATAGTTTTAAAAACTTAAGCGGATAAGAAAAGATATATTTAATTATTTATATTATATTCTTAACACTTCCTTCACATGTGGGTTCGACTTCCCTCAATGAATGGGTCCAACACGTGAAATATTTAATTTAATCAGATAGAGCGTAGATTAGTCAAGATTTGAATTCAGAACTTTTATTCTAATACTATGTGTAATTATTACTTATCCTAAAAATTTAAACTTTCAAGTTTCAGTTAATAAGAAATGTAAATTTAATAATTTTTATATATTTTTAACTATGAAATGCAAGGCAATAAACTAATTCCACGCCTAAGGAATCATTCTTGCCTGTTGGTTGAAAAACAAAGCCAGCATTTGACGTCTTCTAAGAAACTTTCTTCTTTTCGTAGAACAAGAAGCCAAGTGTCTCTTTGTTATTAAGAGCCCTGTCTCTCTCCTTCTTCCCTTTCTCTCTGAAATTTCCGGATCGAGCTTTCCCTCGTTTTTATTGGGAGGAGGTGGTCGGAGCTCCATCTCTCTCCTTCTCCTCTTTCTCTGTAAAATTTCCAAACCGAGCTTTCCCTCGTTTTCACTGGGCGGAGTCCTCCCTTAGCCAGCCCCAGAGGCTTTTTTATTCTTATGTTTTTCTGTTTGCTTTTTTTCCCTAGGTTTTTCCTTGGTTTTCCCTCCTTAGTGTCGATCCTCGTCAATTTACTACTTTCCGGCAACCTCCAACAAACACACGATGCTGATTCAACCTCTCTGGTCGCCGATCTTCATGTTCGAGGAAGTAAAACGTGTTTCTGCTCGGCACGTTTGGTGCACGCGCGACCCTTGTTGTGCGAGTTTTTCAGCCGCAGCCACGTCCTAGAGCGGCATTGGCGGCCACGCGCAGCGCCACCGGCTTCAAAGGCCTCAGATCCTTCAGATTTGCTCGTCCGTCCACCTCCTCAAGTGGCGCATGTCCTGCATGCGCCGCCACTGTCTGTGTTGACCCGTCGGCAGCGACTCGGCTTAGATTCCGGCTGCTACCCTATGTTACTGCTTTCCCTAACCAGTGATCTTGTAAAAGAGAGTGTGAATCTCTCCAAAAATCATCTCCAAACAATATGTGACAGTACACCCGCTACCTTTATTGCTTCTAGCGAAGGTTCCATCTTCTCCAACGGTGATTTCATCGTTCGCTTTTTTGCGAACATATTTCCGTTTTTCTATAAGACGGCGTCCTCTCGTAAGACATGGGTAGAGATCAAGAAATTAGCTTCAAATAAATTCGTTCATCACTTTGCACTGTTTTCTATTGTTTTCTGAGATGATTGTTGGGGAGCCTCATCCCCTTCTCATGTATTACTTTTTTAATTTAATGAAATTAACTTGCTTAGGAAAAAAAAATAATAAGAAGAAGAAGAAAAAAGAAGCCAACTCATGAGTACTCAACATTAATGTTTATGGTCCAAACTTTTGCTTTATTTACGGAAAGAATACTAGCAATATTATCAGAGTATAGGTATCAAAATTTTTGCTCTCATATCATGTGTAATTATCAATTGTTCTAAAAATTTAAATTGATAAGAAGATGTGGATTTAATAACTTTTATTATGTTTTTAAGTGTGAAATGCAAGGCAAGAAACTCATTTCACGCCTAAATGATAGGTTTACTATTTCTTGCCACTGATTATTTACTACTCTTTTTATTTATGTTTAATTTTAAAAAAAAAAATTAGTTAATTGTTAAATAAGTGATTATTAGTGAAGTTGTATATTTTTTTTAACTTTTTTCTTAATACTTAAGAATGTTTAAAAAATATTAAAAAGAAAATAATAAAAAATTTAAATTTAAATTAAATATACTATGGAGAGTAGTAAAAGGTTGGAAGGTAAGGCATCATTGTTGCCTCTTGGTTGAAAAACAAAGCCTGCATTTGATGTCTTCTTTTCAACTTTTTCTTTTTGCAGAAAAAGAAGCCAAGTCAGTCAACAATGTTTATGGTCGAAACTTTTACTTTGTTTACGAAAAGAGTATTCGCAATATTATTCCATGGGCTAGTTGTAAATTGAGACCGGCAAACAGTCCTCCCAGGAATATGAGAATTTGTTCCTATTCAAGTCAAAGATTTTATTTATTTGGAGAGTAATGCTTATATAGTTACAGACTCTGTAAGTCTCATGTATTTTATTTTAAAAAAATTGTCTATCTTTAAAAAAATGATTTTATTATATGAGTCTCAAATTTATCCAGACTTTTCAAAATAGGTGTGCACGACTTACGCATTTTAATATTGTGAATTTCATTTCTCTTATTTTAAACTAGCTTTATATATATATATATATGTAAATGTACGTTTTTTATTACGAGTAATGATATATACAGTTTTAAAGTCTTCTCGTATATTCATTTTGAACAAAAGTGAGGACAAATATTAAAAATAATAATATTTTTTTTATGTGAGTCTAGAATTAAAGTTACTCTCCAAGGAAAATGAAACCTCAAACTAGGCGGCTCAATTATTTCGATGGCTATGATTGAGCATGAAGGAAGTCTGAAACGGGGTGGACTTCAGTCTTTGGGGCCTGTTGATAGTCTATTAAAAAAACACATGAAGAACTGAAGATCATACACTTTGCTAGAGCTCCTCTATAAATTAGAGGCAAATCTACCTGTTTGCATCACAAAGTAGTAAGCGGAATAACCCCATCAGTTAGTTTTTCCTAGAGAGAAGAAAGGAAAAGAAAAGGGAAAAAAATGGGAGCATTGGGAGTGGTTATTCACGGTTTCATCATGGTGATCATAGCCATATGTCTCATGTCAGAGGCAGCAAATGCCGCACAGGGCACTGCTATTTTCTACGATCCCCCTTATATTCGTGAGTATGCTTGTTTTTTTTTTCCTGAGTATGCTTACTTATATGCATCGATTTAGCTATATATATATATAAATTGACCTGAATATTGACAGTTTGGTCAAGGCATGAGATCTTCTAGATCAGCAAACCATAGCTAAGCTGATTTGAATCCATATATGTAGGACTAATGAGTTTGAATAAGTATATATAATGAATAGTAAAATTAATGCTCTATATATATAAGTGTAACATTTTATTAATTAACGTAGGAGTTTTAACAATTAAAATCCATTTGACAGCCTCTGCATGCTATGGAAGACAAAACCTTGGTGTGATGGTAGCTGGAGTAAGTGATGAGATATGGAGGAATCGAGCAGCCTGTGGGAAAAATTACAGAGTCAGATGCATCGGAGGCGCAAACCTGGCGCCACATCCTTGCAAGCCTGGCAACGTTGTGGTTAAAATCGTGGATTACTGTTCGTCACCGGGATGCAATGGAACCATAAATCTCTCTAGAGATGCTTTCTCCAAAATAGCTGATCTTAATGCCGGAAAAGTCAAAATTGAGTATTTTCCGTAAGATATCTCTCTCTCTCTCTCTCTCTCTCACAAAGATTATATATATCTATATATGGCTAAAGAATGTATGTATAATGTAATTCATGGTGGGTTCTGCATTTTGCCATTTGCAGGGCTTGAAGTTCCCTGGCCTAGAACATGGCCTCCTAACAAGGGGTTTTTGAAAATAGTGAAATAAGCAGCTAGCTCATGGATGAAACTTGTATCTGCTCAATGCATGCCAACATGATGTAGAAATCACTCTATATGCAAGCGATATATGTTCAGTTCAGTGCTGCAATAAACAGAGGCCTTAGTTCTTTAGAATCGATCATTATGATGAGTAGTTGGTTACGCATGCAATCTTATAGAACCTGGAAAAGGAGACAAAATTCATTTCACGAATAAAATGAGAGAATATGGCTTGGTTGAGGAAAAAAAAATATTAAAACAGATATAAAAAAAAAAAAAAAATATTATGGATAAATCACGTTTCTCCTGAAACAGAGCATCCACCCACAAAAACATCTTTTTGAGCTCTCTTTTTTTTTTTTTTAAAGAAATGATTATTACTTTTTGAGTTCATTCTTTTATCATTAGATATAAAGAAGCATATAATAAATATACTATATCATACTTAATTGGATGAAAATAAAATAATAGTATAGTGTATAAAATTTTTCATAATAATAATATAATTTTATACCATTGAGCTCATACCGGGGGCGTAACCAGGATCTAAAGCCCCCCAGTCACTAACTTGGGTCCGCCACTGAATACTAACAAATCTAGACATCATCGTTATCCTCTCCTACATCAAGTGTGTACCAAACCTGTCATAAAATTAAAAAAAAAAAAAAAAAAAAAAAAAAAAAAAAAAAAAAAAAAAAAAAAAAAAAAAAAAAAAAAAAAAAAAAAAACAAAAAAACAAC